>JARHVA010004086.1:1245000-1250000 GCA_037957365.1 Torreya grandis | reverse complement strand
TGAGAATGAATGAACACAAATAAATGAAAGAAAATAAGATTTATAGGAAGTGGGTGAAAGGGATAAATGAAATGTTCATATAAATAAATAATATGAAATCAGATGATAAAGTGTGGATGATAGGATGAGGGTTGGAAAATGTTGTCTTCACAACCCAATATTGTACATGGTTACATAAGTTTTGGTCATAATCAGCCTAAATATGCATTTGCTTAAATAAGGAAGAAAAATTTTATCCAATGATTTAATAAGGAAGCTTCATATACAAAAAATTTGAAGGGAAAAATGGTTTTCAAACACATGGGTGTACTATTACATTTTCTCTTCAAAACCAAAAAAATCTAATTTCAAATTAAAAAGGTCAATCTATGAACAATTGAAGACACATAATTCTAAGTTTTGGTATTGAGTGAACTACACAATTGGAGATTCATATAAAATATAAAGTGTTTTGTATAAACATGGATACATTTTATTATTTTGCTCTAGTAATTCCATTACTAGAATAAAATGGGATTATTATTTTGCTCTAGTAAAGCATTTTAAGGCCAAACAAATGAATGTGATTTATGAGCATCAACTAGGTGCTTATGACTGCATGTACACAAAACCTTCATCCTTCTATGAAGTCTTGAAAAGGTTGAAGAAATTCAACATAAACCCATAATCAAGGTTGATGAGAGATTAGAAGGCAAATGATGACATTTGGAAACTTGGTCCAAGGAAGTACCACCTATAGGGGGGTCAGTATTTTGGACCTCCTCCAGCACAACATACATACACACGTCAATCTGAGACATAAGTTACATAAAAACTTAAAGTGTATATTGAATAGAGGCCTGAAGAAAGTATACCTAGTGAAGGGGAATCATCTTCAACCTATCTTAAAAGACCAGAGTCTCCTATTGAATATATAATCATAATTGCATTAGATCCAAGTGAAACAATAGAAGACACATTACAAATATTAACTAATTCCTAGAGATCAAATGAAGAAGGGGAACAAGTAGAATAACCTTAACCCCAAAGTGAGTAGAAATCAGAGGTAGAAAAGGATAAAACAAAGGAGATAACATTAGACCTAATTCCCATTTCTTCCCCAGAGAAGATAAAGGTTAAACTGACACTAGTCTCTCTTGGACCAAAGAAACCCACACTGACCTTCACTCAAGCATTGAATTAGGTTTATAGCTTAAGCGATGAGAACCCAATTTATGGACCAAATATTCTTGAGTGTTTTCTATATGGAAAGCTAAGAAAGATACCAACTATGTAAACTATTGGGTAATCACAAAGTTAATAAGCAATAATATTCATGAGGAACTGAAACCTTGGATTATGGAGCTACATAAATAAGAGAAAGAGAGAAATATCACTACCCCTGGGGGATTAGGTAGAACTCAAATGGATACTTATATAGCTTTAAGTGAGGCACAAGATGAGATACCTACTCAAAAATTTATTGAATCATCAGTAAGAGTTAGGCTTAATATATAATCTACTAGCATGGAATGAGTGATTAAAAAAATGGATATGGTAGGAGGTGAAGAGTTTACCTTCCAAAAGGTTAAAATATTTGTTAGTTTAACTCTAGTAGCTATAAAAAATCCAACACATGAGAAAAAATTCAAATAAAAGATCCTTGAAGTAGCCTAGGCTCAAAGTGATCAATTAAAAATAATGATTAAGGGTATACTACAAAAAAACATGAATTTAAAAGAGGTTGATATGTTGTCCATTCATGAGGACATGTATAAATTCAAGTATGTCATGGTGGGACTATTAAAATATTTGAAAATAACCAGCATAAGATAAAAAGAAATAGGGATACAAATTTTTAAGGAAACAAGCCAAGTTGACCAATGGCATATTAAAAACTCCCAAGTGAGGGAACTAATTAAGGTCCTATCTAAGAATCTATTGCTAAGTTTTATAACTATCAAAAAGGCACATTTGAATATGGCCATGGCCATATTGGTTGACAAAATTGAGGCCTTATATAACTGGTCTAAGAATAAGGAAAAACTTGCTAAAGACTTCAACTAGATAGAAGTTGAAATGTCTCATATCCTAGACAACTTGATAAAAAATCTCAAATCCCTTAGGCCACTGGGTCTCATAGGAGATGAAGAGTTCCAATAATGGAACTTAAAATTCATGAAAGAAGTGAGAAAATTAAAAAAAAAAATAAAAAAATCTGAAGGTAATAAATATGTCATGGGTCTACTTCTCTACTCTGAAGAGTAAATAGGAGAAGTTAAGGGCATCAAACAAACTATGGAAAGGTTGAAAATGACCTTAAAGACTTAGAATACAATGGAAGATTCATAACAAACATTGGCCAATACCTATGGGTTGGATGAAGAAGGGGATCAAGTAGAAGAACCTTAGCCCCAAGTTGAGGAAAAATCAGAGGTAAAAAAGGATAAAGGAAAGGAGATAGCATTAAACCTAGTTCCCATTTCTCCCCCACATAAGAGAAAGGTTGAACTAGCACTGGTCCTTATAGGACCAAAGAGACCCACAATAACCTTCACTCATCCATTGAGTGAGGTTAATATCTTTAGTGATAAGAAACTAATTAATGGAGCAACTATTCTCGAGTGGTTTCTATATAGAAAGCTATAAAAGATACCAACTATGCACCACCATTGGGAAATCATAAAGTTGGTAAGAATTCATGTTCATGAGGAACTCAAACCTTGGATTATAGAGCTATAAAAATAAGATAAAGAGAGAAAGATAACTACCCTTAGGGGGTCAAGTGAAACTCAAATGGATACTCTCAGAGCTTTAAGTGAGGCACAAGTTGATATACCTACTCCAAAAGTGACTGAATCATCAGTAGGAGTTAGGATTAATCTAGAATCTACCATCATGTAATGAGTGATCCTAAAAAGGGATATGGTAGGAGGTGAAGAGTTGACCTTCCAAAAGGTTGAAATATTTGTTAGTTTAGCTCTAGTAGCTATAAAAAATCTAAGACATGACAAGAAATTTGAATAAAATATCCTTGAAGTATCCATTGTTCAAAGTGATCAATTACAAATAATGATCAAGGGTCTACTACAAGAAAACAAGAATTTTAAAAAGGTTTCTATGTTTTCCATTCATGAGGATAGGTTTAAATTTGAGGATGTCCTGGTGGGACTATTTAACTCTTTGAAAATATACAAAGTAAGATAAAAGGAAATAGGGATACAAATCTATAAAGCAACAATCCAAGTTGGCCAATGGCATATTACAAACTCCCAAGTGAGGGAACTCATTAAAGACTTATCTAAGAATCTAGTCATAGGTTTTAAAACTATCAACAAGGCACATTTGAATATGGCCATGGCCATATTGGTTGATAAAATTGAGGCCTTAGACAATTGATCTAAGGATATGGAATAGCTTGCTAAAGACTTCAAATAGCTAGAACGTGAAATGTCTCATATCCTAGATAGCTTAATCAAAGAGCCCAAAGCCCTCAGGCCACTAGGTCTCATAGGAAATTAAGAGTTCCAACAAAGGACCTTGTAATTCATGCAATAAGTGAGAAAACAAGGAGAAAACCATACATCTAAAGGCAATAAAAAAGTCATGGGTCTACTTTTCTACTTTGAAGAGAAAATAGGAGATGCCAAGGGCATCAAAAAAACTATGTAAAGGTTGAAAAGGACCTTACAGACTTAGAATACCATTGACAAGATATTTTCTTAAAACCAATAATTGATGTTTAGTTTATCAGTGACCAATAATACAGACTAAAGATCCTTTAGAAAAAATAGGAAGCTACAACAACATAGGGCTCACCAACTAGTTATAAATATTTTGTTCCATATGAATTTTGTAACATTTAAAAAATGGAATATTCTATTGTAAAGGCATGTGAAAATTTATTAGCACATTTGACTAAATTTTAGGTCATTTTTAAAACTCTAGTGTATTCTAGAAACTTTGTAAAAAAGGATAGTTATCCTTACATTTTACACTTGTAGGTTAATGCAACTAACCGACATGCTTCGTTACATTCTATACAAGGTGCATTATTTTTTGTAAAATGAGGGGATATTATTAAGAGATAAAACTAATTTGTAACTTTTGGATAAATTTAATACAAGTAGGGAATATTGAAAAGTTTGTCAAATATTTGTGTATATTTTTATCATGGCTTCTCTCTCAATTGTCTATTCTAGGTCTTTGATTTGAAGGGTTTTTAAAAATTATAGAAATGTATCTTCAATATAGGGTTGCTAATTTGGGATAATGCTAGATTATTTTAATGTCTTTTAATTTGATTCATTTTATTTGTTATACATAAATATGTGCAAATATTATTTGATTGTAGTAGTAAATATTTAAATTAAAATCAATTCTTATTTATATTTCTTCATATTATCCTTAGATACTTTCTTAGTGTGTAGTGGGATTTGAGCATATGTTATTTTACATTATACATTGGTTAAATTCATGTTTATTTGGAATTTAATCCTTTTTATGACGTCTGAGACAAATATCAATAATCACATACTTTCTTTCTACCCTACCTTTCATTTTTACTTCTTTTTAAACTAGATCATCCTAGTTTAAGCCCCATTATAAATATTCATTTAGATTAATATTTATTTTAGAGTTTGATCATAATTATCTAATAATATCATACATTCTTCATACTTTGCATATATTTTGTTTAATATACCATGGTGGTTCCCAACCACCAATCAATATAAATATTATGGAATAGTCTACTCACTCTACATCTATTTCATCAAAGATAATCCAATTATCACAACCTACAACTTATGCTTTGAATTTCCTAAATTTTAAAATGATAAGTGTTTTTCTAACACTATGATCACCTTTGATACACATAGAGGCATCAATAGGAAATAGTCGACATAAAGGCGAGAATTAGTTATGGAAAGAACTAATAGATACACAAGAAATAATGTTAATGAAAGTATCAACCCATTGTCATAATTATGGGAAGGCCCATAATATGTGGATCTCGTATT
>JARHVA010004086.1:1232500-1240000 GCA_037957365.1 Torreya grandis | reverse complement strand
ATATAGGTCATGATGGCTTATATAGTTATACTTTGGTCAAAATCTTATGGATTTATACAATATTAATCAAGGAGATTTGTCAGTGAATGGATACAAGGATCAATTCATGAAGCTTATTATGTATTTACCTCAATATTAGGTAAATGAATGTTCAAAATTAGTAAATACATCATGGAATTGAAACTATAAATAGGCAGTCAAGTAGATATACATGGTCCATCTACCATGGATTAGGTATTCAAGAAGGAAGATAAGCAAATTAGAAATAGAAATATCTTGACCAAGTTAGAGATAAGTTAAAAAATAAATTTGGAAGTTATAAACCAACTTTAAAGAAGAATAATTGGAAGTAGAGGGGCATATATTCTAAGATTCAGTTTCAGGAGTCAAAATGCAAAGTTCAATAGTGGTTTAGGTAAAAATAAGCTTGGTAATAGTTTCAATGGTGGTTTCAAGGGAAACCAATAGACTAAGAAGAAAGGACCATTTTGAGGTTGATTCATTATAGAGGTGACAACTTTTCTTGAGAATTTTCTTAGGAAAATTGAAAAATAAGAGTTAAACTTATCAACAAGGCACATTTTAAGAGTGAATTCATGTAGCTATTAACAATTAATAGGTTGAGAATCAAACTTCACCCATAGAACTATCAGGTAATTTTTCCAATTATCTAATTTATATTTTAATTGATATGGGAGATACATAATGTTTCATTACTCCTAGTGTGCTTATTAAATTGTCTAGAAGGGTTGGAATAATAGAAAATTCATGGTCGATACAGTATGAGAATGATTGAAAGGTCAAAGTTGAAAAGTGTCTATTCTAATTAGAGGCTAGATTTACTAGGTTTACTATAGTAGTAGATCTCTATGTATCACCTATGGTATCATATGATGTGATCTTAGGAGTCAATTGGATTGCAAAGAATAAATCCAAGGTTGACTATTTTCTAAAGAAGGTTGAGTGCCAAGCTGAATTCAAAAATTAGACACAACTTTTGGGTGAGAGAATGGAATTGAAACTAAGGCAAATTTTTATAATTTAACTCAAAAAATCTCAAAAGAAGGGATGCCATGAATTATCATTAATAGAAATGAGATGGATTAATGCAAGGAACCATCTATCAAAGATTATCCTTTTCTAAGAAACTTCCATGATGTATTTCTAGAAGAGTTACCAAGATTTCCACCTAAGCACAAGTTTGATTCTCAATTGATATCATACCTAGCTCAAAACTATAGTCTAAGGCACCATATAGAATGAAAACTACTGAATTGGTTGAGTTAAAGGAATAACTTTAGGAGTTGATATCTAAAGGTTTGATTTAACCAAGTGTGTCACCATGGGGTGCTATAGTTGTCTCAATCAAGAAGAAGGATGACACTCTTCACCTATGCATATACTCTAAGATGTTGAATAAAGTGATGTTCAAGAAAAATATAGTAATTTCCATGCATTGATGGTCTATTTGATCAAATTCAAGGAGCCAAAATATTTTCTAAGATTGATCTTAGATTAGATTATCACCATTTGAGGATCTGTGAAGAGAATAACGTAAAAATATCCTTTAGGACTAGATATGGGCATTACAAGTTCATAGTGTTGATATTTGGATTGATGAATGATCGAAAAACATTCATGAATATTATAAATAATGTGTTAGTTATTACCTATCTCACTTTGTGTTGGTATTTTTTTGATGACATTGTCATTTATTCAAAGGATAAGGAAGATCACTTGGAAAATGTAGAATTGGTTTCAAAACATTTGTGAAAGCATAAATTATATGGAAAGTTGTCTAAGTGTGCAGTTTTACAAAATAATGTGTAGTATCTAGGACATATTATCTTAGTGGATGGTATTTTAGTAGATCTAGAAAAGATAATATCTATCATGGAGTGGCTGACAGCCAAGAATATGTATGAGGTAATAAGTTTCATAGGATTAGTGGGTTATTATAGGAAATTCATTTTGAATTTTTTTAAGATAGATAATTCCATTACCTCTCTTTAGTGAAAGAATAAAATTTTCATCTAGTTAGATAAGTGTGAGATATCCTTTTAGGAATTGAAAATTAGGTTCACTTCAGCACCAATGTTAATAGTTCTCAATCCTAATGGTCAATTCTTAGTAATCACAAATACATCTGGAGATGGACTTGGAGGAGTTATTATGCAAGATGGTTTAGCAGTAGCCTATGAATCTAGGAAATTGAAGCCTTGTGAGGTGAATTATGAACCTCATGACCTATAACTTTTGTAAATTATGCTTTACAAGTTTGGAGACATCATCTATTGGGAAAACTATTTGAGCTAAAAACTGATAACTTAGGACTTAGGTATATTTGAACCCAACCAAATCTAAATGCTCACCAAAGGTGATGATTATATTTCTTTTATAACTATGATTTTTATATTAAGTATATTAAAATTAAGGAGAATAAATTATCTGATTCCCTAAGCCATATAAGGTACATAACAATTATGGCTACTATTAGGAGTAATTTTAGAGATCAAGTGATCAAATTCTCACCAAGAGATGAATTATACTGATCCAAAACTAAAAGAAAACTTTAGTTGAAATATAATTCAAGAAATAAGAACAACATAATTCAAATAATGTTATCTCTGAGAAGAGATGTTTTATTGAATCAAATTTGTAGACCCAAACATATGCCTATCTCTGAGAAGAGATGTCTAATTTCCATTTCAGGATACATATTCATTTATAAATTTTTTTAAGGTGTGAGGAGGATGTGTAAGGTCACCAATATTGAGGGAGATTAAGTGGTTTGACTTCCAAAATTTACAACAATACAAAATTTGAGGAATTACTATTTTTAGAAACTTACTATTTTTAAACTGCACTACTAAAATTGAAATTTGGGGAACTTTCATTGGTTTTTTAGGGTTAAATATCCATAAAGTGTATCTAAATGCCATATCTTCACATTATCCTCCTTATCTTTCCAATGGCTCAAATGGTGAGTTAATTGGAGCTATGGTGCAAAAGTTATGGCTCCCAGAAGTTCTGTCATCAATTGGGGTGAACTCATCCCCTGAATTGTCACCTAAATTTTTTCCCATATCATTCTTCCCTCGTTGAGAAGTAATGGTCCCCATTACATAAATATTTTTCATCAATAGTGTTTTTTTTACTTCAATTTGATTCCTGATGCATACGTGGAATGGAATATGATTTATCAAACTATGTAGGGCCTGATTGTTTACCATTTCTATCTGGCCATCATTCTATGGATAGAAGGCCATGAACTTCTTTAGCTTGGTATCTATTTTATTCTATTGTTGTGTTGTTTTTGTAGTTAGGGATAAAACATCATCCCTTTTGGATTCCTGTGCCTTGACCACCATGAGAACAAATTTATTAGCACTAATTAGAGAGATAGATGTAGAAGGTGGTACCTCTAGTACCCTATAACATTGTGTTCTAAGAGTGAGAGTGATCCTTTGAGTTCTATATTCATAGATGCCATGTTGATCATACATGCATGACTAAGCAGATAGTACATCACAAACATCTATATTGACCACATCACATAAGACCTCATCTTGAAAAGGTTTTATTGTATATGAGAGAAGACATTGGTGGGTGATACATAGGTTTCTTCTTGGACCAACCATCTACTACTATATGGCTTTGGGTGAGGATTTATGGTTAGAATTAGGATTTTCACAACATTAGTAGAGATTAAATTCTTTTGACTTCCACTATCAAGAATGAAATGCAGAGGCTTACCTTTCACCCATAACTTAGAGTGAAACAACCTTTCATTGTCATCTAGCCTCTTCTCATAGGTCTATGATGAAGCAACAATGGATTTAAGCTTAGCATCTATAATTTCTTCTTCAACCTCTTCAACTATAGGGTCTATATGAGGTAGAGTAGTAGATGTTGAAGTTTATGACTCAGAATGTAGGGACTTGATGGCTCAACATTTTTCTTTGGAGTGAGTTCCAAATTTGTGATAATCACACCACTTCCTAGTCTTTCCTTCCTTTTACTTCCAATTTTTTCCTCGTGTTTGACCTTCTCTTTCAATTTTTCATTTTAAAGGCTAACTCTTCATATTCATTCTTCCATGCTTCTACTCAATCTTCACTATGAAGTTGTATGCATCTTCGATGGTTTCCAAATTGAAGAGTTTAATTTCTCCCCATATGTACCATTGTAGTCCACCATGATATTTGAGAACCTTATTTTTCTCACTTTCTTGGATGCCTAATCTCGTAGATAGAGAATGAAAAATGTCAGTGTAATATTGAACAAACTATTCCTTACCTTGGTGAAGTTGTTACCATTATATCTATATATTTTCATATGCTCTAATGGGGTAGTAATCTTCCTTTACAGCTTCTATGAAATCATCCTAGGTAGGTTACACCTCAAGGGCAATATCATTGGCATTAAATATCTTTTTTTACACTTTCCACCAATTTTTGATAGGCAATGATGCTTTCAAAAGAGCAAAGGTGATCTTTTATTTATCGATGAATTTATTTATAGAAAAATAAGATGACAATTGATCCAACTAATTTTCTACTGAATCATCATTGATTTTGCCTTCAAATGTAGGGATATCAAAATTCACCTAAACCTTGAATGGTGTTGGGGCACTAAAAGGATGTGGGGGTGCAGATGAGGAGCCAAAATTACCCATCAAGATTTGTTGGAGAATTTGAGTGAATTTTTGTAGCATCTATGCTTGTTGTTTTTAGAGGGCTTCATTCACCATTTCATTGAAAGGATTAGATGTCTTATTTTTTCACACCATTTGAAGTCATTTGGAGTGAATAGGTGGATAGTCTATTGGTTCTATTTTCCACCCAATCTTCATGTAATCTAACTTCATCCTCAAGAACATACACTCTAAAGACAAACTACTTTGATACCACTGATCCAAAACTCAAAAACAAATTTGATTGAAATATAATTCAAGAAACAAGAACAACAAGATTCAAATAATGTTATCTCTGAGAAGAGATGTTTTATTGAATCGAATTTGTAGACCCAAACATATGCCTATCTCTAAGAAGAGATTTTTGATTTCCATTTTGGGTTACATCTTCATTTATACATGTTTCTAAGGTGTGAGGATGATGTGGAAGGTCACTAATCTCAAGGGAGATTAAGTGGTTCAACTTCCACAATTTACAACAATATATAATTTGAAGAATTACTATTTTTAGAAACTTACTATTTTTAAACTGCACTACTAAAATTGAAATTTAGGGCACTTCTATTGGGTTTTCAAGGTTCAAAATCCATCGAGTAGAGATCCATTCCATCTCACTAAATTCTCCTCATTTTTAGCTTTCCAATGGTTGAAATGGTCAGTCAATTAGAGTTATGGTGCAAAAATTATGGCTCCCAAAAGTTCCATCATCAATTGGGGTGGAACCATCACCTGAATTGTTGCCTGAATCATCTATGGTAAGGTTAGGAAAGCATTGACTGAGAATCCTCAAAATCCTAGGTATAAGGGATTCAAAATAGAGAGTGATGGTATTTAATGGTAAAATAGTAGGATGTATGTACCTAATAGAGAGAATTTGAGGAGCACAATACTAAAAGAACTAAATAATGCCCCATATTTAGTAAATCTAGGAGTAACCAAACTCATGGTTGAGCTTCAACCACTCTTTTCTTAGAAAGGAATCAAGAGAGATGCAATGGATTTTATGTCTTATTGTTTATAATATTAAAATTTAAATGCTAAACATGTAAATCCAGTGAGATTGTTGTATCCACATGACATACTAGAATGGAAGTGGTAGGTGATTAATATGGATTTTTTCCAAGGGTTACCATTATCATGGAATATGCATGACATGATCTTGGTAGTATTTGATAAACTAACCAATGTATCTCACTTTATATCAAGAAATTTGGCTGATGATGCACACACTATTATGAAGAGATTCATATAGGAAGTGTATTAGTTGCATGGTTTTTTAAATAATAGAATTTTAGATCATGATCCAAAGATGACTTCTATATTTTGTTTAACTCTAAATTTAACTCTAGGTACTCAATTTAACTTCAACACTACACATCACCCACAAATTTATGCATAAATAGAGTGAGTTAATAAAAATTTAGAGGATCTCCTTTATATGTATTGCATGGATCAATAATAAAAGTAGGAATACTATCTTCCATTAGTTTAGTTTGCTTACAATAAATCATAGAAATCAACATTGAATATGGCTCCATTTGAGGTGTTGTATGGAAGGAGGTGTAGAAAAATAATTATTATGGACAAGTTGGAAGATATGGTAGTCTTTAGACTAGAGATGCTAAAATAAATGGAAGATAAAGTCAAGACAATCAGGTAAATGTTGGTTGAGGTTAATGATGGATAGAAATGTTATGATGATCTAAAGAGAACAACTAGTTAATTTTATATAGGTGATAAAGTGTTTCTATGGGTTAATCCTAAAAATAGCTCGATTAAATTTTGGAAATCAGCAAAACTTTTATCAATATATGTGTGACCTTTCAAGTTTTTCAAAGTGGTCAACCATATACCATATAAGCTTGCATTGTTATCGTCTCTAGATATTTTACATAATTTATTCTATGTGTCTTAACTTAAAAAGTATATAGTTGATCCTTCACATATATTAGATTGGACTAATTTACAATTTTTGGATCTTAGGGTAGTCATGGTAGAAACAATAAAAGTAAGTGACACTCAAAAAATTAATTTATATAATAGGGAAGTGACATAGTGCAAGTTTATATAAGAAAAATAATCTAAACATAGTTCCACTTGGGAGGACTATGATGAGTTTTACAGGTTGTTTCGATATTTTTTTACTTGATTTTTTACTACTTATATTATTTTTTGTTTAACAATGTTTTAAATTCATAACTTGTGTTTGAATAAATTACATTGGGATGATGACCAACTTTAAGGGGCAAGGATGACACATCCCAATTTCTCTCTAAGATAAACAACTTGTTTAATCTATGGTTGATTAGTTTATTAACTAATATTTGATTAATCTTGATGACATATGTTGATTATGGGATAGTTTATGTTGCTTAATTTACATGGTTATTTAATATGAGTTAGTAATACTTTTATGCTCATTATATTGTGATCATGTTTGATTATTTTACAACATTATTTTATGGATATAATGATGTTTTAGGATAACTACCTTCATTAGCATGAGGTGGATGTAAGACATATTATTTCCTTAGACCATGATGGAGAGAGAGCATCATCAAAATGGGTGGTTAGACAGATATGTTGGGGGTTGACTAAGAGTGAACCTTGAAACTCTTTTACACACCACTTAGTACATTATGTTTTGTAATTGTTTGATATGGATAGCATTGCATGTTTTTTATAATTTTTATTTATATTATTGTTAGTAATATTTTTGGTATAATCTTTGTTGTTGATAATGATCATGTTGATTTTTTAAGCGATTTCACAATGTTTTATGATCTTAAATTGCTGATCTTATC
>JARHVA010004086.1:1032500-1227500 GCA_037957365.1 Torreya grandis | reverse complement strand
AATGGAAGTTTTTATAAATAAAAAAATATAAAAAATATATGAAAATATATTACAACTTACATACAAATCCCTAATTTATATGTTTTGGTCAAATTCTCCCTTTTCCTAATTTTATACTTCTATAAACTTAATTATATTATAATTTACACTTAACTATAGATTATAGTTTTTTTTTATAAACCCTAAATTTTCCTATTGTTTATATTTTAAAAAAATCATTAAACTTTAATTTCTTCCTAAGTTTCCTAATTTTATGCTAAACCCTGAAATTTCATATTTTGTTCTAAACTCTAGTTTCTTTAGTTCTCCCCCAAAAATTACTAAATCTTAAACTTACCTAATTTTTATAGTTTACCTATTTTTTATGTAAATATTAATTTCTTTATTATTTTAGTTTCCATTAAACCCTAAAACTAAACTTCATTCACTAATTCACTAATTTTCTAAACCATAAATTTTACTAATTATGTAGCTTTCTAAATTTTTACCACCCCATAAATTTTCATGATTTTATCTAAAACCTAATTTTTCAAATTCTCTAATTTTATATACACCCTATTTTTTCTAATTTTTATTAAACCCTAACTTTGCCTAGTTTCCCTATTTTTTTAAGCTACAATTTTTCCTAATTTTATTTAAATGTTGATTTTTATCAATTAACAAGTTCATTCTAAACCCTAAATTTCCTTAATTTCATTAATTTATTTTATTTCTCAAATTTACCAAGTTTATCTTAATTTTCTAGTTTCCTAAATTCTAAATAAAAATCAATTTCTCTAATATCCCTAATTTCTCAAAAAAGCTCTCCAATTTTCCTAATTTTTCTTATTTTCCCTACACTACAATAATTATATAATTTTCAAAAAAAAATGGTAAACCTTAAACTTCCCTAAATTCTCAAATTTATTTAATTTTTCAATTTTTAAATTTCTCAATTTTCTTATATTTCTCTGATTTCTAGAATTTCCTATATTTTTTTAAATTTATATACTTTGTATAATTTCTATTATTCCTATAATTTCTTGAATTACCCTCTTTTATTGAATTTATTCATTTCCCTAAGTTTTATAAACCATAACTTTATTTTTTATTTTATTCTAAACCCTAATTTTGTCTAATTTATAAAAAAAAATCTAATTTGTTTAATATCTAAAATTTATTTAATTTCCTTAATTTATCTACACCAATTTTATGAATGGCTCGTAATTTTGTATCACTCCCTGTACTAGGGCCATTTATCATAACTTATGCTTATTTTAGCATACTTTGCTTATATAATTTATTTAATCTCCTTAAATTCTTTAATTTCCTTAATTTATAGAATTTCAAGAAATTTCATATTATTAAAATTTCTCTCTTTTCCATAATTTATTTAATTTTATTAATCTTCACTAAAAATTTATTTTCAAATTCCCTCAGTTTTATACAAACCACAAATAATCCTAGTTTTTATAAACTCTAATTTTCCGTAATTCCCTATTTTTTTTATAGTTTTTTCATAAATACTTTTATTTTCCCTAATCTTATCTAAACCTCAATTTCTCTAATATTTGAATTCCATACTAAATATTAAAATCCCATAGTTTATTGATTTTTTTATTTGTTTTGTTTCCTTAATTTTTTTAATTTCTTTGATTTTTAAAACTTCACAAATTTTCATAATTTTCCTAATTTACCTAATTATTTTAATTTCCAATTTTATTGTTAAACAACAAATTTCCTTATTTTTTCTAATTTTGATAATTTAATATAAACATTTTTTTTGAAACCTTATTTTCCATATTTTTATTAACTTTTTTAATTTTCTACTAAAGCCTAATTGTTTGTAATGTTAACTTATCCCTAGTTCTATTAAATTTTGTTTTTCCTAATAAACTCTCAATTTCTAATTTTTTATAATTTATAATTTCCTTAAACTCAAAATTTCTTAATTTACAAACTTATTTTATATAATCTAAATTTTCATTGTTATAACCTTACCACGTTCATTTAGTTAACCTAATTTTTTTCTTTACATGAAACTAAACAATTACTAGCTACTATCTAGTACAATAATGGAAAAAAAATAGTCCCTAAAACACCATTTTTTATATTCAAAACATAATACTAAGAAATCTGATTTATGACAAAATAATAATAAGTCATAGTATTATACACAATGATTATATTTAAACTAAGCATAAAATTTAGATATTATATAGTCCTCTTAGAATTAATAAATCAACACCATAATGCTCATCCATTGTATTTGATGGTTTAGAAACATTATGTGTAGATAAATTCCATAATGAGTATCATTAGTAATAATAGTATCAATTACATTACATTATATAGGTTTCATCATCGATTTATAATAGTGATGTCAACCTCAATTAAAAATATGCTGCAAGATGTACATCAAATATACATTACTATCATTTATCTTAGATAAATTTTAAAATATGATTTAACAACACATATACAATAGTATTTTCTATCTTAGATGAATCATTAAAGATGATTTAAAATAAAATATGTAGCACTAACATCTATGTTTGATGATTTACACAACATAATGAATTATTGATTCATAATAAAATTAGCAAGCAAAACTACAATGTAAAATAAGATAATACACCAATTTCACTATAGAACCAATAATAACATTTGATAATTATAACAAATTGTAACAAAAAATAAATAATTGTACCATAGATAAATATTGTTTTTTCCTAAAAAAAATACTATGCATATAAGATAATTTCTTAAAAGCTTCAAGGAGGGAGAGCATCATCTGGGTGATTTTCCTCTAGTTATAGATTATCACTCTCATAGACACCTCCCTATTATAAGTGGCCCTTCCCTTTATGAAAGATCAAATAATTATGATGAAAACATGTATAAACATTTGATAAAACATGTGATGTTAAAATACCTATCAAATGAAGCGAATTATATAGACCATGGATATAAATTTATCTCTTATGACCTCAGCCAAACATGAAAATTAGAAAGTACTTTGGATAGACAATGTATAAAACCATAACATTACTTTTCCCAAAGAATTTATAATAATCAAACTTCAAATATCCTAGATGATTTTTCACATGTGCATGACTCTCTATTATAATGTATTCATAACCACTCCCTACCTAATCAATAATGAGGGATTTAAAATTAGGTCCACAACCTTTATCCCTCATCCTACTTAGGCAAGATAATCATTCCAATAAACATTTAATCAACTAAAAATATTAATATCATTATTAATCATAAAAAAATTTATGAATTCACCTTACAAATATTGGTCATTTACAGCATAATTATAATACATGTTATTAAAAATATTTCTCTAGTAAGATTCTAGAAATAGACAAGATATAACCCTAGTCATCCAAAAAATCCTTATACTTAGTTACTTATTTGAAATATAGTCTATATCCATTTATAATTTACATGACATATCACACATCTAATTTTCATTCAATAAATTAGACTCCAAGTGACATTCCATTCTATAATAATATAATTTTATGGGGTTATATACACACATAATAGTTAACAATTCTAGTCTAATTTATGTGTTTATTTAGAAATGTTATCTAACATGGTGGATTTTATAGGAAACAACTATAGATACCACTCAATAATTTACAATAACTTCAATATTAATGTAATATTATTCACTGACTTAATATTTAATTAATAATGCCTTATGTTATTTATGTTAAATAATTTTTTGTGATGTATCCCATTACCTACAGGTATATTACCATTCTAATATAAAAATGGCATATACAAATCTTCATATATTCAATCTTTGCTAATACTATTATACTTATTTGCATCCAATAACAATACACCTTACCCAAAAATTAATTTTTTAAACATCATTTAACAATTAAAATTATTTCCAGGTATGCATTTAATCTTCTAAACCAAGCTAAGTGTAACTCATTTGAGTATGTAATTATTAAAAAAAATAGAAATACAATAATTCCTAAACATAGTCTTATCCACAACTAATTTTTTGGGTTTGATGAATAATATTTAGTTTAAAGTATAATACACCCTATTTTGTGAAAGCATAGGCCAAGTGTATTTTTCAATCACTTTAATAGGCTTACAAGTGAGAGAAAACTATCTCCCATAGGTCTATAAATGTTTTATACATTTCCTCTTTAAAAAATCCATACATACTCTAAGGAAAATTGGATAAATTTCTTTACATTTGATAAACTAATAAAATTTTGAATAACAAGCATATTGTGAATACATAAGTCTATGAAATAATAACGGTTCCCTTTAGATGAGTAAGTTATCAAAGGTAACATGTATATTCCCAAAAGAGAGTTTGAAATTACATTATAAGAAAGATTTGAATAATCCAACATTAGTTCAATAAATAAATACCTAGATAAGGAGTAAATAAAAATGTTTAAACCTATAATACATAAGTATAGGTCTATATTTAATGGATGGATATACAAATGCAATGGTAATTCAATAATCCCCATAACTAGACCCGAATAAAAATGGGTTTCTACCACTCATATTTTATTTGGATAATAAAATTAAACCTATAACTTATACCACATTTAGGCTTATATTATTTTTTAACAATCCAATTACATATTCTATTAAAAGTTACGAGCTTGTTCTTTTTAATAAAATCATTCAAATGTTCTAAGGAATATGAGGTTTTCATTAATTGCTTGATATATTTATAATGAAAATTCTCTTGTCAAAACCACAATTTAGTTTAACATTCATTATTATCAAAGATGCCTTCCTACCTCCCTTTGTGGTTGTGTGTGCCCTCTACCTACTTTTACCTTCTTAATGATTTATTCTATGTATAAAGCTCGACATAATTCAAACACTACTTCCCTCTTACCCACTATCACTTAGTGTAGGAATGGCTTACTATTATTTCCCATATTTGATTGAATTTTATAGATAAAATATATGTTTCCACTCTAAGAAACCTCCAATGATAGCTGGGCATTTGAGTCCATACTTATCCTAATGAATTTGCATTGATATTTTTATCATTACATACTCAATATTATAAATGATAATCATTAAAACTTTTGAATTATGCCCTTAAATTTATCCCACACAACCGAAAATGGATACTCTATGTTAAAATGGTTTTACATAGTTAATTGTGACCATGTTATGCATAATTAATCTCATTACAATAAAAAAATGACCATGTTATGTATACCACCCATGGTGGTTATAATATGTAGTAATAAATTTTAAATTTTCAACCTCAAGGGGGTTTTTATATCTTATTTTACAAAAATAAACAACACATATATAAACACCCATTAGTAAATTAATGAGAAATCTTAGAATGTTGATTTCACATCATAATAAAGAAAAAAAGTAGAAAATAACACCTGACTTGTTTTTCAAAAAACTCTATATGTGAAACTAATTATCAAAATTTGTTTATTATTAATATGTTTTCACTCATTTTATTATAATAATGAAAATTAAAAAGGTAATAGTCAATTTTTACTTATTCATATAAAACAACCAATTTCAAGATGATATAAGTAAGAGTCAATGGGTGGCAAGACTACCTAGTCAATCCATAACTTACATGCTAAACATCATATGGCGGTAAAATGCAAGTAAAAATGAGATGTGATATTAAAATAAAAAAAATAACTATGACAATGCAAACAAATCAAAGATACTAATACAACTTAAGTAATCACTATTCAAGGATTACTATGAGAGTGTTTATTTGTTCACATCTTGTTTTGTATAACCTTAGCTATCATGATCTACTAACATATACCCTATTATGATCCCCATAAAAACTATAATTTAAGGTTAGATATAATAATTTTATGGCATCCACCTTAGACAAGGAGAAAATTTGCCAGTCCCTCTTACCATATACATGAAAAAATCTGAAATAACTAACTCAAAATTAATGTTATTTAATGCAACTATAATATCCCAAATTAAAATACAAAATAATTAATCATTAACAATACATTTTTATACTGAATAAACAAGTAAAAATTTAATTATTTAAAATGATAATTACAACATTAAAAATAAAACAATCATAATAGTACCAAATTGAATAATCTATATTAAACAAGTTAAACTACTTGTTTAAGGTAAGTACTATTCATTATGGATGGGATGGGATGTAACATATTTCCACCTTAAATAATTCATAATATTAAATATGTTATTAAAAATAAAACATATCTATAAATGTCATAAGTTTAACATATTTAATGAAATAATTAGGGAAATAGTTTTTACAACTCCTCATAATCCTCCCAAGTGGAAGTTTCTTCATAACATTGGTCTCATTGGACCTTATGTTGAGCCACTTCTCTATTATATAGGATAATTTTTCATGTATAGAATATCTCAAGGGGATATATTATTAACATTTCTATATCCATGGCCTTTTTGACCAAGAACATGTTAAGTATCAAACCCAAATTTATTCAAAAAAGGTACATGAAAAACATTATGAATTTGAGCAATTTATGGTGGCAAATCAAGTTTGTATGTAAAAGGGTTTATTAATTCTAGAACCTCAAAATGTCCCAATATCTTGTTGTAAATTTGGATGATTTTATAAAGTTAATTAAACTCTTTTGGGGTTTAAATCATATTATTAGTTTTATCTACAACTAAAAGCTACATAGATGTCATTTTTAAATTAACATAAATTTTATATCTATCATTGGTTTTACCAATATTTTAAAATTAACCTCACTTGTTCTTCTATTTCATCAAGAATTTATAGTAAAAAAATTATTTTATCTTCTAATATATCATAAATGATAGGTTTTCTACACTTTATACCATATAAGGATTCAAATGTTGTCATATTCAATGTTGAATGGAAATAATAGTTATACATAAACTCAGCTAATGAAATATATTATTCCCACTTATATTGCTAGCCTATAGAATAAAACTTAAATAAGTCATCTAATAGTTGGTTTACCCTTTCGATTTTTCTATTTGTCTTAGGATTGTAGGTTGAAATGAAGTTGAGTTGTGTTCCCAAGTCTTCAATTAAAGTTTGTCAAAATATAGAAGTCATATTAGTATCCCTATAAGATAATTTTCTTTATAACTCTATGTAATCTAAAACTTTATTAAATAAACATTTTTTCCAACATAGGTGCATCATTTTTCTAGTTACCTAATATAAAATGCACTACCTTAGTTTTTCAACCACTACCAAAATCATTCCATATTTGTTTATAGACAATGGTAGTGCTTGAACAAATTCCATGCTAATAATCTACCACTTATAATATGGAATGTCATGGGGTTAAAAAATCATGTAACATGAAAATGTTGTACTTTTATCTATTGAAAATAAATACACCTTGATACAAAATTTGATGCTTCTTTCTCAATTAATTTTTTAAAATATAATGAATTTAAATCTTCCATTAAATTTTTATGGTGCATTTTGTAGTTATATAAGTACTGATACTCTTAAATTATCTTGATCTAGTCCATTATTATCAAAATTAAATCCTTCATATTTAAGATATTATGTATTTTCTATAATATATTTCTTAAGTTTCTCATATAACTCATCTCCTTGAGTGAATTTCAAAACCTGATCTTTGAAGGTTGACTATATAGTATCCATTATTGATATGTACCTTTTGTGTCTAACTACTTTATTCTCCTTTCCATTTATATAATTTATACAATTCATAATTTTAGAGAAACTTGATTCATCATCTTTATTGAGTATTTAAATTAGGTTGCATGAATATATACATATGTCCCAACTTGTCAGTCATGGGATAAAAATATTTTCCTAATAGATAATGTCTCCAAACCTACAATACATAAACTATGGAAGACAATTCTAAATATTGTATGTAAAATTTTTATTCATAAGATTAATTTTTAAGGACAGATAAGACAAAATTTTACCTTATTATAATAATACATCTACCAAACTATCCCTAGATGCATATGTTATCACAACAAAATGGCCATTTAGATTAGAAACACTCAACACTAATGTAGATGTAAGCCTTTTACTTAATATTTTAGAGGATTATTCACACATATCACTCTATTATTAACACTTACCACTCTACATGAACCATTGATCTTTCCATTGCAAATAGGTGACGGGTTTAACTATCTTAGATAAGCTACGTACAAACTTCATAATACCATGCTAGACCCATAAATATCTACACCTCATTATAACATTTATAAGTGCCAACCATTCCATAATGGGTTTTATATTTTATGGATATATAAATATCCTTTTATCTAAAATAACATCCCCAAAACATTGCATTTTATTCTAAATGAAAACACACATTGATAAATTTTTATAGTGTTTATGCTTCTTTAGGCATTTTAATACTAGTTTTAAGTGTTTCAAGTCTTATTTTTTATCCTTGTAGTGTATTAACATATTATCTAATAATATTAACATAAATTGATCCAAGTAATATTTGAACACTTTATTTATGAGATTAATGATGGATGCATATGTATTAGTCAACCTAAAAAGTAGGACTATAATATCTCAATGTCCATAACATATCCTAAGATTAAGCTTAGGGATATATGACTCCTTGATTCTGAATTGATGGTACCCTAATTTGAGGTAAATTTTAGAAATTACAATTTCTCCTTGCCTTTGATTGAAAATATCATCAATATGATGTAATGGATACATATTCTTAATAATTTCCTCATTTAATATCTTGTAGTCTATCCATAAATTAATATTCCCATATTTGTTTTCTAAAACCCATTAATAATCCAAAAGGTGATACACTAGGTCAAATTAATCCTTTAGAAAGCATATTTTGAATTTGGGCTGTCAATTCCATAAGTTCAATTTTGGTCATTTAGTATGGGGTTTTGGATTGAGGCTCAGTTCTTGTGATAATATTTATTTTGAATTCAAATTCCATTTTGAGAGGTATTATAGGTAAATATATTGGAAATAAATACCAATAATCATATAAAAATGGATAGCCCTTAATGTTAGATTCCTTATGCTCTCTTACCTCATACATTTTAACCATTAAAATATCAAAACCTTTCCATTGAGCTTTATTTAATTACATAAATAAGATTTGTCTTAATTTAAATTCATTTTTATCACCAAAATTTGAGCTTGATTCCACAAATCATCTAAACACTTTACTTTATTTTAAAAATAATCCACCTTTAATCTATGATTCCATAGCTAGTTTACTCCTAGGATCACATTATATGTTCCTAAAAAAGATAAAAACAAGTCTACTAAAATAGTGAAGTTAGGTAATTTTAGTTGTATTTCTACAAGGGACTTATCAACTCCTATATTTTACAATACACACATTTTACATATGACTAGCCTATTTAGGAAGTTTATAACATAATTGTGGAGAAATAAAACATTCAATAGCTCTAGTATCTATTAAAATAGTAGCATAATGTCCAAAAAATATACCTAACACATAAATGGGTGAAATATGGAAATTGGCTTGATTATTTTCAAATGTTACATGAATTAATTGTTGAATTGTCCCTTATTGGGAGGAATAACAAGAATGATTATTGAACTTATTACTAGTTTTCCAGTGTGGGAAATATTTTTCATAATCATATCCTCCACAAGTAAAGAATTTCCTTGGTGGTTCCTTCCTTTATTATGGATTACCTCATTTATTTCCATCCATAAAATAATTTATTGAATTTTTTTCCCCATAAAAATTATTATGACTAAGATTATTATTACCGAACTTGTTTCTAAAATCTCTGCTTCACTTCCAATTATAATTTTTGAAATATGGCTTCAAACCTCAAAACCTATTTTGATACTTGTCTTTAACTTCAACAATACATATATTTTGTTCCTATTTGAAAAAAATTTCAAATATTTGATCCATGTACCTAGATCCATACACATCCTATCTATAGTTTTTAAACCCATGATGAAATTTTATATTTTGAAACACTCATTTTTATTATACTGGTGAACACATTTTATAAATTTTATAAACTAATCCCAATATATAGTCACGATATCTCTTATTGCTTTAAAAAATTAATATCTATCAATTTATTTTAATAAAAATATATTTGTGCCAATCATCTTTCCCAATAAAAGGTTACAAATTGATCCCAAGTAGTGGTGGTGATGTTATGTCCCATCTCCATTTTCTTATTTGAACACCAAGTTATTGCTTCACCATATAGTTTCTATGCTCCCCATATCAATTTTTTATTTTTTATTATTTTTATATATTGAAGTATTTATCCATTTAGATGATCCACCCTTCATCTCCATCACCCAACATTATTCCATTTAATTTTAGTGGATTCACATTTTTTATGTCACATGTAAGTTATGCTACAATTTAAATCCTTATAACTTGATGTTGTTTAGCATATTATTCTATTGATTTTCTTTTGGATCATTATGGTGTTCCTCTTGATCTTCCTCATCATCATGCCCATGGACATCTTGTTTAAATTTTACTATTTTCTCTCATGTCTTATTTGAGGCTCTGAGGATCTAGTCAAGCTTAGTAACTTGTTTTACTACTAACTAATTTGGATCAGGTTGGTAATACTTATTGGGAGGATTTTCATAAGTGTTAGACCTTTCATGAACCATTTTATACTATTTGTAGCTATAAAAACACAAATTATCACTAGTGGACTCATTATGTTCGATTGTTTAAATTTACACTATGATACCACATGTTATAACCCTACTAGATTCATTTACTTAACCTAATATTTTTTTTATTTATATGAAACTAGTAATTATTAATTACTACCTAGTATAACAATACATAAAAACTAATCCTCAAAGCACCATTGTTTTCTATCCAAAACATAGTATTAACAAATTTAATTTGTTGACAAGATAATATTAATTTGTTGACAAAACAATATAAAGTTTTAATACTGTACACAGTCATTATATTTAAATTAAGTACATAATTTATTTATATTATATTTCTCTTGGGATTGAATATATGAGTACCAAAATAATCATCCACTAAATTTTATTGTTTAAAAACATTATGCATAGTATAATGACATAATAAGTATCATTATTAATAATAGTCTCGATTATAATGATCTATAAATTTCATCATCAATTTTCAATAATGACATCAACCTAAATTGATATTATAAATAAATATTTACACAAATATACAATATTATCATCTATATGGGATGAATTATAAAAAATAACTAATAAAAAATATACAACATTGTCATCTATTTTAGATGACTCATGCCGTATGATTTAACATAAAATATAGATTAGTGTCATCTCTCTCAGATGAAATATATAAAATAGTAATAGTTAATTCATAATAAAATTAGTAACCACAAATACAATGTATAGAAATGTACTATGCCAATTATACTATAAAACCAAAAGTATAAGTTGGTAAGTATACAAAGATGTATCATAAAACACATAATAGTACCAAAGAGTAATATATTTAGCTCTTGAAATATCTATGAGTATGAATCTAATATAAGTTCTAATAGTTTTTAATGTGGGAGAGCATTATCTCGGTGTTTTTTCTCCAACCATAGATTTTCATTTCCTTGCACACCTCCCCACTAAGAGCAACCCTTCCCTTCATGAAGGGTAAAATAATTAATATGAAAGCACATATAACTATTTGATATTAAGTGTGACAATTTAATCCCTATCACATGTAGCTCATATAGACCATCAATATA
This sequence comes from Torreya grandis, assembly GCA_037957365.1. NCBI lineage: Eukaryota > Viridiplantae > Streptophyta > Pinopsida > Cupressales > Taxaceae > Torreya > Torreya grandis. The sequence continues at coordinate 1,215,773 of JARHVA010004086.1, read as the reverse complement.
CCACTATATATCATTACCTCATTAAAATCTACAAACTATAAATTATATTGGATAGACAATGTATAAATTTATATCATTACATTGGATAATACATTTATAGTAATCATACTTCAAATATCCATGGTCATTTTCCACATGTGCATTAATCTCTACTATAAAGTATTCATAGCCACTCTATACCTAAATAAGAATGAAGGATTTAAAATTAGGACCATAACCTTTATCTCTCATCCTCTCTTAGGTGGGATAATCATTCCAATCAATATTTAATCAACCAAAACTAATAGTACCAATATCAATCATATAATTTTATAAATTCACTATATAAATAATGGTCATTTTGTAACTACTCAACATAATCAGAATATGTGTTATTAAAACATTTATCTCTGGTAAGATCTCATAAATAGACAATATCAACCCCCCTTCATCCAAAAAATCCTTATACTCAGTTTCCTATTCGATACAAGGTTTCTACCCATTTATAATTTACATGGAGTATTACATAGTTAGTCTTCATTCAAGAAATTAGACTGCAAGTAAAATTCAATTCTATTATAATACAGATGTACAATGTTATATACACGTGCATTTAATAATTATTTTCTAATTTATATGCTTATTTGGAACATGTATCTAACATGGAAACTTTGCTAGGAAACAATTACATATAATACTTAATCATTAATGATAACATTCAACATTAATGTAACACTATTCATTACCTTAATATTTAAGTGATATGACCTTACACTATTCCAGTCAAAGATATGCAGGTGATGTATCCCATTACCTACAATTCTATGAACATTCTAAAATAAAAATGGCCAATACATATCTACATATCTTTGACCTTTTTTCATACTATTATACATATTTTCATCCAATCACAATACACATTAGACTACATACAAAGAGATACAAAGTCTTTTAATAATTAAAAGAGTTTCAAAGTATTCATCCATTCTTATAAATTAGATTGAGTGTAATTTAGTTGAGTATGTAATTATATATAAACCTCAAATGTCATGATTCTAAAATTAAATCTTATCCACTATAAAATTTACTGGTTTGAGGCTTTATATTTATCTCAAAGTATAATATATTCAAATTTATAAAATCATAAGCCAAGTGTATTTGTCAATCAATTTTATAGACCTATAGGTGAGAGCAAGCTCTCACCCCCAGGTGTATAAATATTTGATAAATTTATTCTTTTCCAAATATATTAAAATTATAATGACAATAAGATAATTTTATTTACTTTCTTTAAACCAATAGAATATAGAATCATAATTTTATTATGAATAGAAGTGTCTATGAAAGAATAATGATTCCCCCTGGATGGATAAATGATTGTAGGTAACCTGTATATTCCCAAGTTAGGTTTTAATACTATGTTATAATGAATGTTGGTATCACCCAACATTAGTTAAATAAATATGTAGATAAGGAGTAAATACTCATTTTTTAACCAATAATACATATGTACAAGTATATATTTTATGGCTAAAAATAAAAATGCAATGGTACTACAAAAATATTCATAATGAGACCTAAATGAAAAAGGTTTTATCGGTAAATATTTATCATGTTTATAGGAAATGAAATAAGGGGGTGGATGTTATGGAAAAATTAGGATTTGCACGCCTTAGTTATAACCATTCACATAAGATAGAGGAACTACCTAACATATTATTAAAATTAATTTGTTTCATGTGTGAAAAGGCCAAAGCCCCTAGGTGGGATATCTCACTAATTATTACTATAAATATCAAAAATTGTTTTTATAACATTAAGATAAACATATATAGTAAAATTAAATAATTATATTTTAGCACATAAAATAAAGTAAGATCCATAATTGTGTCATAACCAGCATAGGAACTAGACTAAGTCCATACATTAACAATGAATTCATCAAGAATCATTTTAACCACATAGTGTTCTGATATAAGTGGGTCAGTGTATAAAAACTCACATATGCCTATCCATTTACTTCAATGTGGCCTTCCTAACAAATATTTTGTTAACTTATATACTTACCTAAGTACTAGTGCAAGCTATAAAATATATGGTACTTCATAGGGTAAATCAATAAAGTTAAGCAATATATCTAGGAAGTAAGATATATTTAATAGAAGAATAATCATACTAAAATTGCATAAACAATATCTAATAGATTGATAAGAAATAGGAAGTGATCAGGAAAAATGACTATTTCCAAAATCAACACAAAGCTTTGAAACACATTACAAAGTTCATAAACAAACAAGGGATGAGGTTTATATCACACTATAGGTAACTTAACAATATTAGATCAAATTATAAGTGTACAAATATAATCCACTTGAGATATTTCTACAAACATGCTTAGGTCCAATTTTGTAACATCTTACCATTTTAAAAGGTAGGGTTAATCTTAGGGTAAAAGTCAATATGTACTTTATTAATGATGTTATTAAGGTTATGATAGTTTTCTTAAAACATAAATGTTTTAATTATCATATGAGTTCTAAGAACTACATGCACATCTATTAGGTTAACCATTAACCTCATTCTAAAATGGATTAACTTGTTATTATCCCAATGAGAAATTGGAGGTATGAATCAAATGATCCTCAAAAACAACATGCCTCATTTGGAATAAACATTCAAGTTTAAATAGTTTTAATGACTTAACCATTTACAAACTTGCTTGCTAATTTATCTTTATCACATGTATAAGGTTTGAATATCAGTATTTGTATCCTAATTTCCAAGTGAATATGCAAGGTTATCCAAAACATTCCAATCACTTCAATAGTGATATAATAATTTCCATTTAAAGTTATTTCCATCTAAAAATCCCTAGAAGATGTTTACCCTTGATTGTTTTTATAGTTCTTTCTAGGAATCCATAACAAGAGACAAAGTTAATATTACATCCCTTAATAGATTTATATAAATCTTATGTTTTTTGTAGTCCAGCTAAGACACCACCTCATAATCATAAAAGATTACTTATTAATAATCCTTAATATTTTATTAGAATTTAATATCTTCTTTTAAAGTCTTTAAAACACCCTTATTAATTTTCCTATCTTCTAAATAAAGAATTGGATAGGTTTAGATAATTTTAGTCTTATATATACTTAAGGTTAACATGTTACATCATAATGATACATAATCACAATTACCACATTTTGTCTTTTTTGAGTAGTATAATTATTCCACTTAAGGACTTATGTGAAACTACATATATTTATAATGTCTCTTAAATTAATCTTAACAATTTAATTTAAAAGCTATAAACTATCTATTTCAATATATTATTAACCCAATGTCATCTCCTTATTATTAGAGAACTAGTAGTATTGAATAATCATATGAAATTTACAAATCTTCATTAAAACCTATTCATAACATAAGTTACTAAATGAACCTGTTCAACTATGCCAATAAATGCATTTGCATTTTTAATCAATGTATAACACTTTAAGATTTTGACAAGAGTCTATAAACAATAACATTCAATCCAAGTAATATAAAACTAATGATTGTATTAGTTTAACTCATGTATCTATAAATTTTTATTATCTATGCATCACATATGTAAATAATAACTTAATGAAATAATTAATATTATAAGCATATGTTTATAATGAATGTTTATAATCATTCATAATAGCATAAAAGATAATTTGATATTTATAAGGTAGAGCTCCAATCACATTCTATAAGTCATCATGCATAAATAAATTTGATTATGAAAACATAACATTAACCTTATGTCATGTAATTGATAAACATCAATAACCTTAATGAATTTAATTATAAAATAATGAACTAATCTACTTTACATTCAACTATCAAAAAAATTATCTAGGAGTACAACAACCAATCTACTCCACACAAATCTATTGAAGCAAACACCCACCTATCCAATCCCAATGAACCCAACCTTAATTTTCCCTAGACCACCCCATCCATTAGTTGGATGTGATTCCATCTAGACAAGAGATGTGAGCAAGTTACAATGTCAACTGAGCTTGACTTAACAAAAATGAATGATAAAAACATTTAAAGAAGACTATTTACATTCATGATTAATAACTGTAACACCTTTACAATTATTCTAACTATTGAATATCATTTAAACAATGATAGGATTGAATATTAAGAGTGAAATTCATGGTTTTTTACCCACAAGCTACAATCCATTGGTAGAATAGAACACCCAAAATAAGTGTAATTTTATTACTAATAGTAACCCTGAATATAATCAATATTCTTTAAATATTTCCATATAAGTAAAATGAACTTAAATCACTAAAATAACTTTTGATAAAATTAACTAAACCAAATACTCAAAAAAAATTTATAAAACCTTTATGAATAAACATTATCAACTTGCAGTAGTCCAAAAAGACATCAAAACTCAACTCAAGTTGTCATGTAAAAGAACACAATCACATAGCCAATGTGAATAAAGTCAACCAAATCAATCAAATGAAACAATAATTGAATATAATTTTATTAAAAATAAATATTGATAGATATAATTAATGAAAATTCATGATAAAAATATTCCAAGATCATAATCACTAACTTGTAATCATAATAATGGCTGAAATAATTCATAGAAATGTTTAAAGTCAAACTAGATTTCAAAACTCATGATGAATGTAATTGATAAAATAATCCATAATTTTATGTCAAATAATTATGAATATAATAAATATTACTAGACTAATAATATATTTCCATCATAGTTAAAATCCTCATAATCATTAAATCAAAAACCTTAGTCATACAGTTAAAAAAGAAACAAATTAAATAATAATAAAATAATATTTTAATCAAAACCTAGATGGTATTCAAACCCCATTTACAGCTCACTTTTTTTTAATTATTCTAAGGTCATCTTAAAATGTATAGGCTAGTGTTCATTCACAAAAAAAAATCCAAATAAAATCATAGTATAATCTAGGGTTTTAACTCACAACCATGATTTTCCAAAAAACAATAAAATCCCATAATAGAATATGCATAGTTGAACCCTTAAAAAAAATTAAAATAATAATTAACTTTCATAAAAACAAAAATATATCTTCCTAACATACACACAATAAAACTATTATCTGCATGCCATGATTGAGGTTATCTAGCTTTAAAACTCTTTTTGTTAATACAACAAATACAACCAAAATTTGAACTCAAACCCTAAAGGGTTTTATTCCATAAACAAGATTTCAAAAACAATATTTTAGCAAGCCATAGAATTATCAAAAGACTACATTTATTTTCTTTGAAAACCCAATTAAATTTAATAGGGATAAACTATAAAAACAACTAAAAAAATCAAGTGCATTACTTAATTGAGTGTTAGATAGGAAAATTTAAAAGAATGATGATTTTACTTCTTTTGCTTACCTTCCCAAGCTTCTATCCTTTTTCCACACATGAATGCAAAAGACTAGTTGACCTCTTAAATCTAATTCAAACCACTAAAAAAATCCACATAAATTGTTACATGGATGATAAGATAAATGACTCACTACAGTTAGATCTCTAATAGAAACTCATGCAACTAACTATGTTCTTATTATCCTTGACTACCATGCCAAAATTTTGACAAAGTTTCCCCAAGTGCATAGTTTCCATCAAGCATGCAAAAGTGACCAAGAAGAACCCTAATAGGGTTGAGAAGATTATCGATGCATTTTGTCTTGAATGAAAAGATAATGCCATCGACTAAAGAAATAAACCAAAGTAACCAGTTCAAATAATTCCAACCCCATGGTGGTTTGTGCCCCCTAAATTGAACATTTAATAAAGACAAAGCCAACACTTGGTCATAATAAACATTGAATGCCACAAGAGTCTCAACAAATAATGAAGACCTAGAATGCAATTAATTGAACTACTAAGACCAATTCAATGTTCACATGCCTTTGAAATATATCAATTTTTAATGACTTAATCCAATAATAAAGATGAAATATGTAAAATAAAATTCAAATAGGACTATGACAACAACCAAATTCCATTCAAGACCAACACAAATCACATCTTTGACAGACAATCAAATGATATCAAAAACTAATGAAATGAAGACAAGTAATGAATCAGGCTTAATAATCATAATAAAAAATTGAGTAAATCAATGAACAAACATTAAGCCAAAAATTTCTATCTATCAAGAAATGGAATTGAATATAATAAAAAATAAACATTTAGTAATTTAAAACATGCATATAAAAATAACTTATAACAATTAAATCTTAGTTTTCCATTTTAAGTTCAATTTTTATTTTTGTTCACTTTATCATCCTCACCTGACTACTCAGAGTCACATCCAACCTAACTTATGTTCAGTGCCTACAATCATAATAGACCTTTAGCATTATCCATACTACATAAGAGAAATAAATACAATAAAAACATTTAAATAATTTCATTAAACTAAATAATAAATAATTAATTCATTAATCATAAATATCTAATGTTGTAATGAAAAATATAACAAATAACTATCTCAAAAATAATAATAACAGATTAATATAGATGATAGAAATGTATCTGAATAGAAATTCAAACAATCATGTTCCAAATAGTTCATAATTAAACCATAACATCAAGTGAAATAAATTTAATCAAACAGGGTCATGACATTCTCCCATACTTAGAAGAGAGTCATCCTGATGATCAAAATATCCAAGGATAGTGTTGTTTTAAAATACTATCATCTTCCCAAGTATCACTTTTTTAAAACAAAGGATCCCATTAACCCAAAATTTGGGAAATGTCATGATTTTGAAATCTAACACTATGATGGTCCAATATTTTTACTAGATCAAACTACATCCTTTCCCCTTATAAAACCTAAAGATGAGTCTAATCCAACACATGATAAGGGTCAGGTATATACTTTCTCAATAATGCAACATGAAAAACATCATGAATCTAGGATAGAGAAGGAGGAAGGGCTAGTCAATAGGAAATAGGACTAATATTTTCTATATTTTCAAAGGGTCCTATAATCTGAAGAGCTAATTTGGATGACTTCCCAAACTTAATCAAAATTTTATATGGTCTAACACATAGAAAAAATTTATCACCAACTTCAAATTCTTATGGAAATCTCTTTAAATTAGGATAACTCTTTTGCCTATCAGAGGAAACCTTTAATTTTTGCCTTATTATTTCCATTCACCTATCATATTCCTATAAAACATAAAAACAAATAATAGTTCTATTTTTTAAACTTTCCCAACCAAGTGACATTCTACACTTGCATCCATACAAAGATTCGAAATTAGACATTTTAGTAACATAATGGTATATGTTATTGTAAATAAATTTACTTAAGTGTAAATAATCTTAAAATTTACCTTATTGATCTATCACATGCATTATTAACATGTCTTATACAACCTAATTTAGTATTTCTATTTGACCATCCATTTTGGGTGATAAAATGAACTAAAATTCAATCTTGCAGCAAAATCAATAGTAAAAGTATTCCAAAACCTTGAATTATTTTTTTTTAATCTCAATCAGAGATAATAATTTCATGAATTACATGCAAACATAATATTTATTTCATAAACCATTTAGTAAATATAGATGCATCATCAGTTAAATTTATGGTAATGAAATGACCAACTTTAGTAAAGTTATCTATTACAATCAGAATAGTATCATGTTTACTTCAATATTTTGACAAACAAGATATGAAATCCCAAGAAATCATAACCTACTTAACCTTGTGTAACATCATGAGGGTGAAATAGTCCTCTTGATTGATAATGTTCAAATTTTACATGCTAACATTTCAAATATTTTGACATAAAGTTTGCAACTTTTTGTTTCAAACTAGTCCAATAATGTAGTCTTTTCAACTCAAGATTCATCTTCATGACACCAAGATGATCAAATTTAGGTTCTTCATGAAATTATTCTAGAAAAATATTTCTTAAGTCACCAGACTCAAGTATGCAAATTCTATTTTATGTCAAATTAAGCCATCAAAATCAATAAAAAAATCATAAAATTTCTTTTCTATAGGCTCGACAACCAAATTTGCACTTACCTCTTGAAAAAGCTTATTAGAATGCTATTGTTCCAAAATTTTAGTCCTAAAATTAGTATGCAAAATAGATAAGGTAGTGATATGCATACATCAGTCAAGTGCATCAACAACATGATTTTCCTTACCTTTAACATATGAAATATTCATATAAAAATTAATCATAAATTCTACCAACCTACATTGGTGAGAATTCGTATCATCCTATAAAAATAAATATTCTAGGCTACAATTATTAGATTTTATTTCAAAATGCTTACCCAATAAAAAGTGTTTCCATTACCTCGAAGAATCAATAATGAAAGTAAGTTCTAGGTCATGAGTGATATAATTTTTCTCATGGTTTTTTAGTTTTTGTGACTCATAATCCACAAATTAACCATATTGAGTTAACATGCCAACCAAGACTTATTTAGATGCATCAACTCATATTTTAGAATTACCATTAAGATCTAGTATAATAAGTATGGGTGATGTAGTTATAAATTATTTAAGATTCCAAAAATCTTGTTCACACTCAGAAGTCTATGTAATATGTTGATGCTTGTAAGTATTTCATAGGTTCTCTTAGTGTTTATAGAACACTTCTAATTTTATAATTCAAATAATTCAAATCATGAGTTACAGGTTGCGGTAATCTGGCTACATGTGATGAAATAGTAGTAAAGCAAGCAAACTAGTCCATGATATTTATATAATTTGGTGGTTGGCAGCCACCTTGGCCTATATCTTTGTAAATAAGTAGATGATCTATGCTAATTAATGTGAATTAAGCTCACATTTAAGCTAATACTAATCTATGTGAATATTTTACAATGGAATTTAAACAAAAGTGGTTTAGTTAAAGAATAAGTAAAAAGGTAGGGTAAGGAAGAGAAGAAAAGTATTGTTGATCTTCATCTTAGACATCAAGACAAATTTCAAATGTTTCCCAATCATGCACTTAAAACCAATATATGAGGTGAAGCAACTTAATCTCAAATCACAACATATATTAGGCAAACTTCTAACTAATATAAGACCCAATGCAAATAAGAACCCTATTTACTTTAATGTTTTACTCCTTTAAGAAAATAACTAATTCACATCTACAAATATAGATAAAATAAATAAAACTAAGGAACATTTAATTAACCTAGTATATGTACAAGTAACAATTCTGCATTCAAAAGTTAGATGCCAAGAATTCAAAATAACTATTCAAATCTAAGATTTAGAATAAATAATTAAGAGAGAAACCATATAGCAAGTGATATAAAAAAAATTGGACAATATTTTTAGAATTCCTTTATTGAATTGATGGATCAAAAGTATACATGTTTTGGCTCAAAATTTTCTCCTCTTTACAAATGGCAATGCTCCTTCTATAGACTTCAAGGAAGAATGTTTATCAGTTGCATCAACTTACAAGTGTACAAAATGTAAAGGACAACTATCCTTTCTATAAAGTTTCTAAAATTAACTAGACTTTCTAAAATAGGCTGGCCTTTAGGTAAATGTTCTAACAAGTAAATTAAACATGTCTTTACAAAATAATATTCCATTTTCAAAATTTATAATGCTTCCACAAAAGTGAATATTCCTAACTAGTAGACCCTATGCTGATAAAGTCCCTTGATCCTACTAAAGTAACCTCACTACATTTTTATGTTGTTCATCAATAATTCTAAAATTGACTATAGGTTCTAGGAATATCTCATCCTCTTGTTTAGCTAAGTCTTCAAAATATTGTTATTTCTCTCCAAAACTTCCTTAATGTTACTTGCTTTGGCTATCTTTTATCATGTAGTTAGGATCATATCCATGATCCTATTATTGTCATTCCTAGACCTACCTTGGATCTTGCTCAGTACCTCCTTCATGACTAAAATGGGCTTGTGGTTGAATTCATCATCTGTAATGATGACAATGGAGCTGAGTTTTATAGGTTTTGCAATCATGGTCCCTAAGAATCATTCAATTCTAACCAGCAACTCTTTATCATCCTTGATGAGTCTCTCTAAGATCTTGGATGATGTACTCAAACTATTGATTTTATCTATAATCAAACCTAGGATGGTGTTGAGATGAGCAATGTTTATGGTCTTAAAACCATAAATTTTATCCCCTATTAAGATGTTAATTAAATCCTTCAACTTTTCCTTAAAACTCTACCATTGGGTGATTAAGCCCTTAGCTATTGTATCCTATTGATTTAATGCACTATATCTTTCCCTTATTTGATTCAAAGATTCAAACATGAAATAAATTATCCCTCAAACATTTCAATCATTTCATTAAGAATAGACAAAACAACTTGTTTCTCTAGATTCTCCTTCTACCTCCCTAGGTTATCTATTTGTTATTTCATGCCCTTGATGCTAGTTTGTAGTTGGGAACTTTGAGCTTGGGAAACCTCAAGTATATCCTCTTTAAAAATGGGGTGTTCACTTGGTTTTATAACCTCCACTTGATTCAATCCAATTAAGGCTTCTAATTTTTGAAAAGTGAATTCCTCCCTTGTAAGCATGGCTCTTTTTTTAGAAACTCTTTAGAAGCTAACTATGGTTGGGTCAAATTTGATACCAACTATATAGTGTGTAATATTTGGAGGCTTTGGAGTCTCAATTTTTTAGATACTTTAAGATCCAATATTAGCGACTTGTCTTTCCTTATCTTCTTTATGTAGCTCCATAATCCATAGTTTGAGCTCCTAATGAACATGGATGTTAACAAACTTTTTGATTACCCATTGATGGTGCAGAGTTGGGATAATTTTTATCTTTCCATATATAAACCACTCTAGAATGGTTGGTCCATTAATAGGGTTCTCATCACTAAAAAAATTAACCTCACTAAAAGGGCGAGTGAGGGCTAATTTGGGCCTCTTGGTTCCTTTAAGAACCAAGGTTAGCTCAACCTTTCTCTTTTATGGGGGAATAACTAGGACTAAGTCCATAGCTATCGTTTTCCCCTTTTCCTTTTCTATTTCTTCATATTGAGGTTAAGGATCCTCTTCCTACACCTCTTTCTCATCTAATTTATAAGCATTATCTATTACCTCAAAGGCATCTTCTAATGTTTCCCTAGGATCTAATGCAATCATGTCAATGAGCTCAATAAGTAATTATGGCTTTTTAGGTTGTGTAAAATATGATACCCCTTCACTAGGTCTTTATTAAAGTCTTTATTTTCATGACCCTTGTATAAATTGTGCCTTTGTATATTCTAGAGGAGGTCTAAAAGATGGTCCTGGTATCAAATGGTATTACAAAGGCCCCATTTGCCATATTTTCCTAGCTGGATTCTCATCTCTCATCAATATAGCCTCAAGTTTGATGTTGTGCTTCTTTACTCTGGCCAATACTTCTAAAAATTAAGATGCTAAAATGTAAATTGAATCATGGACACTGAGTTGATGTCCATATGTCATTTTAATATTTTTGGCTTTCAAATGTTTTAAAACATTATCCTGGGAGTCCTAATGTCTCAATTCATCAAACTATAAATAGAATGAGTCTCTATACCTAAAAATAGTGTCTACATTGTCACAATTATATATCATAGTTCTACTAATATTCAAAAGGGAAGGATGGAATATCCCCTTATTTTTTCCTTTCTATACATCATCAATACCATGGAACAATTGGTATGTTATCTCCTACTTAGACAACCTTGTGGGTACATAGATTGGTAGTTTAAGTGGTTGAAATAAGGTTCCCTCTATCCTAATTATAGTTTAGTTAGGATATAAAAACATGTCCCTAATAATTTCCACATACTTCTTGATTAAGGGACTTATCCTCATCATAGGTATCCCTATAATAGCTTCTACTAGGGTTGGGTACACATAGTCATAAATGAATTGTATGTGGTCCTTATACTTGAATATATGCATATTATAATAGTAATGAGAGACTATTTTCCCTCCATCAAGTGACCAATTTTTTATGTTAGGGATTTTGGTAGTGGATAATAGGGCATCTAAAAAGATAATACATCATAAAGAAGTGATTTCTAGACTTCTTATTTATGGTAAAGAATTGTTGTTTTAGGCAAATATTTATCATTTATCCTATAAGAGCATTAAGTCCCTTTCTAACCATGAAATATATATAAGGGACCCAAGTTTTATCAATGTAAGTGGTTCTGTGGTCCCTAAACAATCTATTAAGTAATGTCATAATCAAATTCCTACCCTAAATTAGGTGATTGGGATCCTTCTATTGGGGTCATAAACTACATGGTTTCCTAAATACAACCATGGGGCAAGTGCAAAATCTAAGTCATTTTTGTTGAATCATTCCCTAATAATGGATAATTCTACTTTAATCTTGGGTAGCTTGTACTAATTTTCAAATGTAATGTGGGAAATGTAAGCAACTCTGCTAAAACTATGTTCATGGATTATCATATCTTGATCAATTTTGCAATCTTTAAAAATAAGGGCAATAACATCGATGCAATGTAATACCTCTAGTTTTATTGTTTCATGGTGGAGACTAGTCATTTGAATGGAGACTACCATAGTATCTATTATAGACTGTGGCATTATTTTAATCTTCTTTGGTGATTTCTTGCATCTCTTCAACAACCTAGAAAACCTAAGACCATTTAACATCCCCAATGTTCAATGCTACAACATCAAATTATGTGTCCTTGAAGACCCTTTCTTATATCTCTAAAGTCAAATACAATTATGTGTCCTTTTTTTTAATTTTCATTCTACCTTGATTGTGACATTTATAAATTGCTCGCTATTAGTCTAAAAATTATTTCTAGATCAATTTTTACTTATTTGAGTGATAATTGAGCTCTCTCTGGTTCAATTATGATCAAATTAGTATCAAATTAGGGCTTCTACATATGCTAGGGAGTTTTTTAGGTCATTTTGAGATATAATGGTGGCATCTATTTACACTTAGATGAATTTAGTGCCTTGGATTTGATTTTGACTTTTGAATTTATACCTTTGCCTTTTTTGAGCCCATAAAATATTTGGTTTTGTCCTTTTCTACTTAGGTGGCATCTATGTGGTAGCCATGTGGCATGTAGTTAGCTTTTCATGGTACTTTGTTCATAAATGCTTTAAAACTTGACCATTTCCTTTGAAAATTTCCCTTTTATCTCTCTCCATTATATCATCTTGTACAAATCAATGTGACTCATCAATCTCAATCTTGTGAGTTTCATGACATTGCCTATCCTTTATATCAGGCCCCATGGTTGCACTACATTAAAATTCCAAAGGCCTTCTAAGCTCTGCATCTCTGCCAGTCTCATAGTGAATGTATTTATTCCATGTGGTGTCTCTATGATTTTTTATAGGTTCCAATGAATAATACATAGTGATCTAACTCTATTTGATCATGTTTCCCAAATTAGATGCAAGTCATTGATCCCGAAAAGGTGCATGAATTTTAAGTTAGCATGAGACCATCTAAAGAACTTAGGATAAATATTTTAGTCCAAGGTTTTATTTTGTGTTAATAAACATGAAATAATCCTAAGGATAAAATATTTAGGCTACTTATAGATCAGAATAAAAAGGGATCCCATCAAATGATAGAGGATATAACCATAAGTCTTTAACATAAGGTTTTATAGTATTAATGAATACAATCATAACCTTAGGATAGAGACTTAGTTTAAGTTTATATCTAAAAAAATTTAGACCATGATAAATGAAATGAGTCCCAAAATGAGGGAGGGCTTAAGACATAAAGGGATCAATCTTAGGTTATTATGCTAAGGTTTGGTCATGTAGAAAAACATGATTGAACCTTAAGATGAGAATTTAGGCTAAGTCCAAGGCATTCATAATTGATCTCATGAAAACTTAAACCTAGTTAGAAAGGTCCTTAAGTTAAAGAATGGAATCTAATAAATCTAAGGTGAATGATTATTTTTCAAACAAAAACCCATTTATCCTGAAAAGGTAAACAACATGTTCATTTATCTAAGTGGGATTGGTTCATGAGCTAGAATTTTGACATTCTCACAAATTTCAATGATGGCCTTATGGGAATCAATGGAATTCAAATTAATGTCAAAATTAATCTCTAGTAATATATCACTAGGGCTTAAATTTTATGGCCTCATATATGTTAATGATATCCTCACAGGTGTAATTTATCAGATGAAAGAACATCAATTTTAAGCTCACATAATTAACTATTGGGACTAAAATTTGATGTCCTCATAAACATTAATGATGGTCTCATAAATGTCAATTGGTGAGCATGAGAACATCAAATTTAAGTCCCATGAACAATGCATCCTTATGGAACTTTGAGTTGATATGAATCGTTTGATTAAGTTGTCTGATGGAATGTGAATCATTGATTATGATCTAGGTACTCCAATATGATTGGTTCTTATAATTACAAATAAATCAAGTCAACTATAATATCATAAGTCTTAAATCTTAGAATATGTTAGAAGGACCCTTTGATTAATTACAATCTTAAGATAGGTTTTATCTTAAGGTTTCATTGTATTAACAAATATAACTAAAACCTTAAGGTAAAACATAAGCTAAGATATCATTACAAATAATAAGGAAACCCCTTTAGTCATTGATCTTGGTCTCATACCATTTGATCTTTAACCTTCACTCAAATTCAAGTTATTGATCATGATCTGAGTGATTAACGATGTCTTAGATCTATCAGTCTTATCTAGCTCTATATGATCTTTGATCTCCATTCAAGCATAGATCATTGATCCTACAAAGAAGCGTGATATTTAAGTTAGGTCCTATAGACATGAGGGGACTTAGGTTAAATCCTTAAGACTAAGGTGTCATTCATGTTAATAAACATGAATGGGGCCTTAGGATTAAGACATTAGTCTTACCTTACAATAAGAGAGACCATGAAAATTAAAGTTAAATCATGTTAAAATAAAAGGAAATAAAGGGGATTAGGAAAAAAAGGGGACCAAAGATATATTTTTTAGGCTAAGGTTTGGTTTTGTTGAAAAATAAAATAAACCCTTAGTGTAAAAATTAATCTTAAGTCCTTATAATTTTAAATGTGCTCTCACCAAAATTGTTCCCACTAGTTTTTGAATTTGGTCTAAATGAATCTTGTGATAGGGTTTCTAAATGAGGGTTTCAAGAAGCTTGAACATTGATTCAACTTGACTTTTAATAGACCAAAGGGTATTAAAAGGTCATATTGAAATAAAATCATAAAAATTATTAAACCCAAGTATGATCCCATCAAGGAGAGCTCCATTAAACATGTGATGTAAAACATAGAGATCCATTGTTAACAGCATTAGGTAAAGCTAAATTAGAACCATGAATAAAGAAGACCAACTAGACCAAAGGTTGGATGATATTCAAATGAAAATAATGTATAAAACATGTTAATGGTGCTCTGTTTAAGTGATTTTCAGCTATAAAATACAAAATTTTCATAATTTTAACATAAGGGTTCCTATTTTTTAGAAATGGGATATGTTGCCCTCAATAAATGGAAACTTCTAGGGGAAAAATGGAAATATGTTAGAATTTAAAGAATCTAGTTCAAATAAATAATTAGGTTACCTAATCCACTTGATTAGTTCCATCATCAAAATCAATTTATGGTTAAAACAAACCTTTCACCTACAAGATTAGGATCAAATATCAAAACCTAGCCATGATTTGTGTGTGTTTTGATTACACTTACTATTTTCCATGGGGTTTAGGTGACAAATTCTAGATTTTATACATTTAATAATTAAAACTAACTCATAACATGTTTTTATATTCATTTGAATGATGATTTCACTTAGGAAAGACTTAGGCATTGCTCTACTACCAACCAAACATCCATATCCCTCACAAAGATGCCTTTAGCTCCCCACATGACCTTGGTCCACTACTAACTAGACATTCATAACCTTAGTAGAGGTTACTATAGTCACCTTTAATTGGAAAGATTTTTATTTTACAATAATCTTCAATTTTTTTATTTTTTAAGACCATTTAAGATTTTTAACAAAGGTTAGGAAGTAGGTTAGTTGGGTTTAGGTATTTTGTCAAGTGTTTGATCCTCATAAAATCACCTTTGGTTTTAGCTTTTGTCCCAAGCAATGACGTTTACATGTACAAGCATGACTATGTTCTAATAATTTAATATTTCATTCCATATGTGAAATTCTTCTTAAAACCAAGTTTAGATTAAAATAATGTTTGAGTTCTTATGAAATAATTAATTTATCCACCTAGTCTATACTAGTTTTTCTAAATCATAACATTAAGCTCATATTTTATATCCATGGCAAACATTTTCTCAAGATACATACCTAAATTTATGAACCTAAGGAGTTTTTGAGCCATTTGAATAAACTCTAAACCGAGGGTTGTCTAAAAGGACTTATTAGAAGCAAGGAACCAAGCAGAACAACCAAACACATAGAATAGAGAGTAAAGAAAGTAGGAAAGAAAATAAATATAGACAATAATATGTATAAATAATGGATAAGAAAGAAAGAGTAGAAAGAAACCTAAACTAACCTACCTATACTAACTCTAACTATTCTTATAGTTTTACTCCATGAGGACCCCCAGTGGAGTAGTAGAAAATTAGTGCTTTAGATACTACCCATTGGTGGGCAAAGTGAATTCTACTCCTTGTAGGCCTTTCAATTTTAAGGTGTTATTTCTATGTATTTCATTAATTTGATAGGGACCTATCCACAAAGGTTTGAACTTATCATTTTTACCCTTAGGTTCAGATGCTTTGTCCCAAAAAATAACTAGGTCTCCTTATTTGAACACCTTTATCTTTGATCATTAGTTAAACCACATTTTCATTATGGTTTGGTGTCTACTAAAATTAGTAAAAGCCTCTTCTCTAGCATATTCCATCTGAACAATGCTCATCAGTCTTAAATTTTCAAGCTCATGATCATCCTCCATGTACTCTTGCATGAACCTATATGTTGGTAGCTTGAGTGTTATGGGGAATATGGGTTCTTGGCCAAACACTAGCAATAATGGTGATACCTTAAGAGCTTACTTGACTATTATTATATCTACCCATAGGGAATATTTGATAAGCTTGTTTTATACTTTGGGTTTATCTACAACAAACTTCTTTATTGCCTTCAACCCTAATTCACTAGAGGGTCACAAGTATGTTTAGGAATATTTGAGAAGCTTGATCCATATTATAGGTTGGTCTATAACAAACCTCTTTCTTGAATCAAACCTTGATGCCTTGGGTAGACACTTTCAAAGTTCTTTTGGTATAACACTCCATTCTTTATCAGGTAATGGGTTGCTTTGAGTCTTAGAGCTCTCTTTTGCTCCCTAGTTAGTCCTACAAGAGAAGTACCATTAATGAGCAAATGTATGATAGGATCATACCAATCATTAGTCTGAAATCTTTATTGATTAACTTTTATGACACTTAACTTGGGGTTAGCATTGGTAATCATTTGAATCAAACCTTGACATCTTACCACTTTTATAGTCTTTATTTCAATGTCATATTCCTTCAAGATAGACATCCACTTACCTCTCCTTTCTCTAAACTCATTTTGACTTAGCATGAGCTTAGTGGTAGGGTCAGGTAAGATATCATGTATCATTTTCTTAAAGATGTAGTGCCTGAATTTATTTACTACCTTTAATAATGCACATGATTTTTTTATCAATTAGAGAATAATTTAACTTAGTATTTTTTTAAAAAATTCTCATGAAATTAATTAGATGGTCATATCCACCAATATTTTGAGTTAATACTATATCAATAGTATGGTTAAAATCAAAGGAGTGAAGGTCAGAATCCTTGGAGAAGTCTAGGCTTATCAAGACTAGATCTTTACCAATTACATCCTTTATGTCCTTAAAGGCTTTCTTAGTTTCCTCGTTTCAAGTGATTTTGAAATATTTCTTGAGTATGTCATTCAATGGGTTGACAATTTCTACAAAGCCAAAAATAAACTTTCTTAATAATTTAATTTTTCCAAAATATGATTTCAATTCCTTCCTACTATTAGGATGCTCTATCTTTGATATAGATTCTACTCTTTAAGGATATATAAATATCCCTTCTTTAGTAATTATTGACCAAATTTTACTTTTAAGTCAAACTAGGGAACCCATAGGTGAAATATTAATTTTATAGATGTTTTTAAGGAATAATATATTTTCATAAAGTGTTTCAAAGGTATTTTAATGTTATTAGATAATATATTAGCCTTGGTCATAAGTTTCATTATCCAACATGTCCTTTTAAGTCATTCTAAGGGTTAAAAAGGTATATTTAATGCTTTGTACATAATTTTTTCAAAATGTGAAGGTATAAAAATCTTATTTAATTCCCTATGTGTCCCTTTAAGTCTTAAGTAACTGAAAAATTTGAAAGATGATAAGTTATGCAGAAGAAAAACTAGTTTTCTTCAAGAAAAGCAAGAAAGTGAGACTTGTATAACCTCTTTGGGAAATGTGCCACTTGAAAAAGGCTTAAATGTGAATATTTATATTCCCAATTATTATATACATGATTTAATTTAATTATAAGTTTCATTTATTTCTCAAAACCATTCATCTCCTTTTCAACCCTTCTTGGCAAGCAAAAGTGACCTGTAGGTTTTTGCTTGGTATAGATAGTACAAGTAGTTTTAGAAATAAATATTTTGGTAGATAATATTAAAATAAGAGACATTAATTTTAATATATTTATTTTTAATATTGGTCAAATATTATTTATGAACATCACTAACAAGTTGACTATTACTTTTTGCTAGCTATTTTGTGCACCCTATAGGTTTTTCTTAATTTTGGCCAAATCTGTATGAACTAGTTAGTGATATTGGATTTAGAGGTTTCTTTATTCCTTTTCATATTTTATCCATTATTTTTTTCATGATTCATGTGGTTTGGATGAATAAATTGGTCTATAACGCAAGAATGTGTCACCATGTGTAGTTTTAGTTAGAGTGCTTCTATTTGGTGAGTGTATTTCTCCTATAGGTGTCTAATTCAACTAGTAAAGAGTGTTAAATAAGAATTTCGGTCATGTTAAAACATCTTTTCATTTTTGGGTTTCACCATGTTACCTCTTGGTTTGCTCCCAAGATTGTTTCCCTTTATTGTCAACTCTTTGCATAATTTCAATTGCAATCCTATGCATAAGCTTACCCATCCTATCTATGAAGTATTAATATAGGTGTAATTGATTATACAAGACTTTAATAATTTAATTAATCTATTTTTTATGCTTGGGGAGGTGTAGGTTTGACCATATGCTTATATGCCATGCCAAATAGTCACTTGATGCCTCTGTCTTCTCTTTTATGTATGAAAGTGTTTTCAAGTTGGGAAAGGTGTTTTTAAGTTATTTCCAAGATTTTTATTTATGAATATCATATTAATGAAGATTAAAAATTGTTTTTATTTATTCTTGAAGCTATTTCCATCATATTTTACCACATTTCATGCTCTACCTCCATAATTTGCCCAATGCACACACACGGGGCTATTTATTGATGTCATACTGAGGTATGGAAAGGTTGATTTGTGTCAAAACTTATTGGTTATGATTTAGTTGAATTAGGAGGTTTTTCAAAAGCATATGAGTTTAATTTTCACTCTTGGTTTCTAACTGTTCATGCCCACTCCACTATTTGAACATCAAAACAATCATCTATAGTTGGTTGAGCAGGAGATTCAAGTATTATATGGATTGGTTGATTCAAAGTGACACTTCATTGAGACCTTAGTATATAATTAAATCCTTTATAGGCCCATATAAACTATTTATAAATCAAATAAAATTTTAAATAAACATGAAGAAATAAAGCACTAAGTTTTGGGATCAAATCCCTAAAAGGGCAAAATAGAGCTCCAAGGAGTTTTTGTGGATTTCATACAACATGCTTACACATGTTCCAAGATACATAGATTGGTAAGCATCATTACCTCTAGCATAGACAATAAACATTCCAAGTTTGAATGATAAGTGAGTAATGGGAGCTAGTGTTTGAAAGCCTCATAGTTGCCTAAAAAGCATTAAAAGCTTGTTGTAATATTTATAGGCCTAAGGAGGTAAATGGCCTTTAGTCATCCTAAGAAGAAAATTTGAATATATTATCATGATTATTAGGTTTAAATTGATTTAATGGCATATAAATGGCTTGGGGATAGCAGAAGAAGATGGAAACATGGTCTTTTAGACTTTAAGACCACCTATAGTTGTCCCTTGTATGGATAATGTGCACCTACAGGCAAAAAGAAGCATGTGTCTCATTCATGGGTCAAGAAGCTCAGTTTTTGAGCCCAAAGAGAGATTAAGTGGGAAATGGGTTTGATAAGATGAAAAATGTATCTATTGGGACCAACATACATGCATTTTTGAATTGGGACCCTTGAGAAACCCTCAAAATAAAACATGGAAATTTCAACATGTCAAGGTCTTTTATATAATTTGAAGATCATCCACTTTGTTAAGAGACAATCATATATGATCTTAATTTTTTTTAATCTATACTAACATGCTAATGAATTTTATTTGACTATTAGTTATAGGTTCCATTGCATGCATCCCTAACAAGTCTACATTCCAAAACCCTAACAAACCCTCGATTCAAATTTGAATAAAAGTGGGAACCCAATTTGGTAGGAATCATTTTTATAGACTTAAATATAAAACACATATCCTAGGTTTATTCATGTTTTTAACATAACTTGACTAAAAAACTTTACCCCCCTCATTATTTTCCCCTTTTTCAAGTTCTTTATGGCCTAACTAAATGTCATTGTGCATGGTCCTTTTATATTCCCCAACTTAGCCTAAGACTTTAATATTAGGGCCCTAATGTATTCGTTAGTACCATCTCGACCTTAGTCTTAACACCTTAAGCCCAATTTTTTATTATCCCTATTAACCTAACTTAAATAATATACATCTCATATGATCTTATAGATATAGCTTTATCATAACATTTGATCAAATAGAGTGAAGATAACATAAACTCTAGATTAAATAATGTGCATCTTCAATAATATGATGACCCACACTTACTCATAAGGACCTAATTAGATGGAGTGAAGCATATTTGAAAATTCAAAATAACATAGGGAGCTCCAAATATGGATATGTGGCACCATTACATTTGAGGAATAAAAGGAAAAGGGACCCACTTGACACTATAGCCAATCGAAAGCAAGTCTCTAGATCATGATCCCATGGTTGTTTCTTTATCATGACATTTGATATAATGAATTTAATTAAAATTGAGACCCTAGGAAGCCCCACAAAAATTCTAAGTGGCATCCTCACATTTGACACTACATATTTTTATGAACTTAAAATTAATATTTGTATGACCATCATCTAAACATCTGAAAAGATGAACTTGACATCCATGAACCTATCAATGTTAAGTCCAAAATAATAAAAACTTTACTATCTTAAAATTTACATTCACATGGCTATCATTTAAGCATCCAAAAAGATGAAATTGGCACATGCACGATCGTCAAATTTAAGTCCATCAAAATCAAAACATCACTAACTTAAAATTGATGTTCATGTAACTGTCAATTGACACTTGTAAAGATGTATTTTATGTCTATGAGAAAATCAAATTTAACCAAAAACATATCCTACTTAATGTTTAAATGACATCCCAAAACCCATTTTACTATAATATTAGCTCACCAAGCTAAGGTAAATGCTAAAAATATGCCCAAAATGGAAGGCCTCGATCTGGCTCGATCTATAAAACACAAATATTATGCAAAAAAATATACCTAGCCTAAGTCTGTGATTTAAGGACCCACATTGTATTTTTCATAATGGACCTTAAATCATAGAATTACCCCATAAAAAAATTATATTATCATTTCATGTTGAAACTATTTTGGGAATGGTTTGGGACACATGGCATAAATATTTTAGCCTAATATTTTCACTATATTTACTAAACACAATGCATACATTAACCTAGAATGGTTATACCCTGACCCATTTTAAATCATAACTTAGGTTTAAAATCCTTAGCCTAAGTTTTGTCTCATGCTTAATAAAAATGAAAAAAGCATTAGCCTAAGGGATGTAATCCTAAGTTGTGACTTTTAAAAAAAAGTACTAACTTAATGTTCGATCATTCTTTTTATATCAATAGTCCATACTTTATTGTTGGATTTGATCCAACAACATGAAGGTTCCCAAAGACTTTTCAACAAAAAACTTGAGAACCTATAGACCTATTACGTGTCTAACGATTCTTCAAAAAGGGACTGACATAAGATATGGAAGATGGGAAAGATGATTGAGCATTCCAAGTGACATGACCTCAAGGCTTAAGACCCACCCAAGAACTAATTAAAAGACAAGGGCCTAGATTATGATCAATGACTCATGTTAATCTAGGATTTTAATCCTAAAGACCAACAATGAGGTATTTTTATATAACAATGACTATTATTCAAATGGAATTTATGAAAAATGCCATGAAAGATCTAAACTAGTGCCATATAAGCTCTATGCAAGAAGAAAATGATAAAAATGAAGATATTATGGGCTAAGAAACACAAAGGTATAAAAATAGGGGTCCAAATCAAATCCAAAACATATATAAGATGAACCCTAGATATCTTCTACCATTCAGGCTCCAAAACCCTAAAACCTACATAAATGTGACTTGAATGGATTCAATTTTCTATAATTAAATCAAAGGATAACTTAATTATTTTCATAAGCATGAGAGAGCTTTCACAAAAATAATCTAAAATTAAACATAAATAATTAACAAGGAGTAGATACCATGGTATCTATCTAGTAATAATTAAAGGAAGAGGCTAAGATCTACTTGATGATAGATAGAGAGGGCTAGGTATTTAAGGATACAAAACTAGACCTTGCCCTATTAAACATCAATGGCATTAGGAATTGGTCCAAGATATTCTTCATGGTAGAATAATTACATCCCATCTCAAAGGAAGAATAGAGAAATGCCACCACCAACAGATGAAAATATGACTTGGATGTAATCCAAATGGTTTGCCTCTAACATGCCATGGAAAAACTAGAGGTATTGCATTGCATTAATGTCCTTGCACCCATTTTTTTTTATTTTAGGATAGATGATGAGAAAATCATTAGAGAAGGTAACTCAAAATAAGTAGCTTAAATTTCCCTTGTTTCTTTTTAAAATTAATATAAGCTCCATCTTCCCCATGTAGACATTCCCAATATGATGGAATGGACTAATTACCATGACCTAGACTCCATCCTTAGACCCTAGCTAAAGCAATGACCTCACATCTTTAGAACCATTGGTGTAAAAATATATATCATCTAGTTTAGAGAGAGTATTAGGGTGGTAATGACCTTATTGAATAGATATTTTGGTGACCCTTCAAGAACTTATGTGAATAATATTTAGGTCTCATATGTACACTTCTTGGTGGAATAAAAACTTACCCCTCCAATAGGAGATTTGATCAGTATATTCCTTGCTAATTAATTCATTGCAACCAAGAGAAAGACCTATAAGTAATTTTACATGATGTCCTACCTAATTGATGCCCTTATTTATTTGGTCACCTTCCCTAGCATTAGGAATTGGTCCCTAAAGGATAGGAAAACCATCTTTACACCACTATTACAAGCTTCACATCTTCAATTATATGAATAACATGCAATTTATCTACAACTATGTTTTCCTAACAATAGCTGAATACATCACAAGTTTCCCCATGATTAAGCTTCACCCACTCATCAAAAAGTGTGTGGAGATGATTGGGGATATATTGTTTTATCTTAATTGCATAGTCATCAAGATAGAAGGAATCGTGTCTCAGCCTTATAGACTACTAGTGCATGTCGTGAATAAACTTGCTAAGTAGGAGATTGCCTCCCAAAACATCCTTGGTATTGATAAAGCTTACAAGGAAAAGAGGAAAAGTTTACTTCACCCCTTTTGATTAGATATTGGGAAAATAATAATTAAAGATTGGAAGCAAGTGGAAGTTATGGTCACATATAGGAATTAATTTGGATTTTAACTAGATGAACTCAAAATGTGGGATCTAAGGAATAAAGTATGATAACATATAAAACACAACAATATCAAGCTTGAGTAAGTACACCAATTGGGTATCCATGACACCATATACATCAAAGCCATAAACTATGGTGAAGTGTTAGCCAATATCTAAGGCCATAACATCAAGCTATAGCTTAGATTAGTTAGTTACAACAAGCCCTCTAGGGAAACATGGAAAATAGACCCTTTACAATACCATTTACTACTTAGGCCATCAGGGATAACTCATGACCAACCTCATGTAGAGCAATCATAGTAGACCTAATAGTAGGTTGATCAAGGCAAAGGAAAGGAGAAATTTAGAGAAGTAATATTAGAATAAGGACCTAGAGAAGGACCCTTACTTTCAACCATGTAACAAAGGCCACCTTCCCTACTCTAGTACATTGACATGATAGCCTTAGAGCTAAAATAAACACTTCAAGGTGCTCTCAAGGAACTTGTATAATCCTATGGCTTAAGGGGAGAGGAAGACCCCCAAAGGAAATAATAGGAAATGAGCTAATTCCCATGACACCTCAAGAGAAGAGAAAAGCATAATTGGCCTTTGTCTTAGTAGAACCAAGGAAGAAACCTAGATTGACTTTCACTCATCCCACTAGTGAAGTCAATCTCTTCAGTGATGAATTTCCAATCCATGGACCAGTCATTCTTGACTAGTTCATCTATGGAAAATTGCAAAAGATCCCATCTCTTTCCCACTCCTAGGCCATGACAAGGGTCTTGTCATGGTGTGGATGTGCATAATGAAATTAATCCTTAGATAAAGTCTATAATGAAGGAAAAATAAGAGAGGATAATTATAGTCTCTCAAGGCTCAGGAAGTAAGAAGATCGATGCTTTATGAGTATCTACTAGCTTAGGACTGAAGATCCTAGAACCTCCCAAATTTAAGGACCCAATTACGATGGTTCATTTCAATCCTGAGACATTAGGCTTAAAGAGAATAACAACCAAGATATCCATGGTTGGGATAGAATAATTCACCTTTCAAAAGGTGGAACCTTTTATAGGTTTGACCCCTATTTCAAGACAATAACTTGGTGAGGCTATAATACATGAATAAGATGTGGAAAGCTTGATAGAAGCACAATAACAACAAGCCAAGGCTCCAGTCTAGGGTCTTAAATAAAGGATATATATTTTGGAAAGGGAGAAGGAGTACTTGTAAACTTAGGCAATTTATTGATACTAGATGCCATGATTAATATGTTTGATGAGTCATTCTTGACATGTTAGAGGCAAATTAACTGAAGATGATGAAAATTACATTAGAGGACCAAGATATAGTAGAAAAAGAATTGGTCACACAATGGCAAGCCTCAGAGGATAAGATTGCTCAGCTCCTCAACATTTAAGTAAAGTAGATACCAAACTCTAGAACCATAAGTATGGGATACCTAGGCATAATATTTGGGATTGTTATTGATAAAGTTCAAAGATTGAGTAATTAGAATACCAAGGTGATGAGGCTTTTAAAATATGATAAAGGGATCATTATCATAATTGAGAAACTTATTAGGACCATGTTTGTTAATCCTACACAACCTACTACCCTTGGCCTCATCAGTAATGAAGAGTTCAAGCATAGGGCTAGTTCGGTGACTCAAGAAATATAAGGGAAAATAAAAGTCCAGTCTGGATAGGATAAAAACAAGATCTTGGATATGATATTTAATGTAAATGAGAGGATCAATGAAACTAGAAGCATCAAAGAAGCCTTGGCCAGAAATGACAAATAATTCAATGAGCTAGCATACTAAGAAGAGGAGTGCATCATGAAACCTATTATGGATCTGAAACTGGTTAATGATTAACATGAAAGGGCCTTGAACATTACCCAATAAAAAATAGGGTCCCCACAAATGAGTTATAAAAATATTCTATTCTAATAGAAATTAGGTAACATTTTAGAATATAATATTACATTGTAAAGGCATATGCTAGTTTGTTAGTATAGTTACCTCTAGGTCAGTATGATTTGAAATAGCATGTGTATTATAGAGCTTGGATAGTTTTCCTTAAATTTGTACACCTATATTTAGTCACCCATTGGTATACTACATATTCTTGATATAAATGCATGTATTACCATTGTAAAAAGAGAGATTTCTTAGTGACTTTGTATACTTGAAGGAATTAATAGAATCAAGGATTTCTACAAGGATTGTCCATTTCTTATGTGTTAATTGCCAATATAGATTTTATCTAAATTATTAGTATAAGTCTTGAATTTGAATAGTATATTTCAATTCTAAATAACATTCTTTAATCATAGGGTTTCTAATTTGTGTTTATGCTAGATTAGCTAAAATATTTTAGGTTCTACTTCATTTTATTTTTCTTTATATTTAGATGTGAAATAGATTTATAGTGGTAAATCCCTAAAGCAAACCTAGTTATTACTTGTTACTCTTAAATATTTTCCTTCAAAGTTTGCCTAATATATAGTGATATTTTAGCTTAGGATATGTTGCATTATATATTTTTTAAATGTGTATTCGGTTGACATTAATACTTTGTCATAATGTTTAGGACTAAAATTGGTAATCACTTATTTATTTTCTACCCTACCCTTCTCTTTTCTCTTTTTTTACACCATGATCACTTTAGTTTTAGCCACATTATAAATATCCTTTTAGATTAGTCTATAGATGAAAGTAGGAGTGTAATTCACTAAGTATCAACAAAGATTCATGAAGAATGGGCCAAGGTGGCTCCCAACCACCAAAATTATATAAATATTATGGAATAGTTATCTTACTATATTGTTATTTCACCACAAACAACTAGATTATCAAAACTTGTAACCCATGCTCTAAATTTTCTAAATTTAAAAATGAAAGTGTTCTTTAAACACTAAATTCACCTGTGGTATACTTAGAAGCATCAATAGGATAGATCATATTGGCACTAGAAAGGGGTCCAAATTCTTCAAACCTTTGGTGATCTGAATTTGATTTACCTAAAGATCATTATATCTTTATATTTTGAGTAAATTCTTTGCTTAAAATATATAAATATCATTAACTTTTGGTGTTTTTAGTGCATCTTTCTACTTCCTTTGAAGTTCTTTGGGAATTAATGTTTCTTCTAGGTAAATTTGGCTTTAACTTTGAAAATCCATAGTATCTATAGTTAGAACAATTTTTTTTGATCAAAGGTGGGCATATCTTTAATAGATATGAGATCCTTTAGTCTTAGACTTACAAAGATAGACCATATTTATGTAGTTGGATGCATCTTTTAGTTAATTCAATCAAAGATCAACATCCTTTTCAAATATTCATATTACCTTTTAAAAATAATCTTAATGTGCAGGTATAACTCTTATTCTTTATAAAAGTTAACTTGGCACATATATTTCAAGCAGGATCTTCAAATTTCAAGCTAGAATTACCTAGGATCAAGACAATATCACACTCTAAAATTAGAGAAAATTTACTTAAACTTGAGGTTCATAAAAAATCCATATGGGATAAAGGTATATGTAAGAAATCTAAATCACTTCCATCTTAACTGGTTTAAGGTACCTATGCCTTCAACCATCACCTACGTATGGCATGGTTAGGGTATTCCTTGATTAATGTGCCATGGGTGGTTCATGATCTTCTAAGAAACCCCAAGAAACATCTACCTGCATTTGGTCTAATAGGTGTAGTGACTATTGAGGAACATATACAATATTTTAAGGCAACTTTAAGATTGCTTAATGTTGTGCAAGAAGATGTGGCATGTAGGTTGTTTCCATTTACTTTAAAATATGTCTCTTATGAATGGTTCTTGAATTTTCTTGAAAACTATATCACAAGTTGGAATGATTTTAACAATGTATTTATTGATTAATTTGGTAAAATTATTAGTCCTTGTGTTATTTACCACTAGTTCACTACTATTAGAAGGGATGATAGTGAGCCTATCAGGTCATTCAATTATAGATTTCAAAATATGTATAAAAGGACCATGAAAATCTAAAAGCCTAATGATATCCTAGCCTTAGAAATCTACAAAGATACAATAGATCCTATGTCCTCTATGTTCCTAAAGAGGTCTATCCCAAATACTATTATGAATAATTAATTTTAGCCTTGGGGGAAAATGGCTTATTTATTCCCAAATGTGAACCCACACTTGCCTATGATGAACTTGTTCCCCAAATCTTCTAGCCTTAAACTAGCTCCGAAATTTGATCCAGTTACCCTTAAGTCATGAAACTCCAAATCAAAATCTAGGATTCTTAACTCATCTAAATAATGGCTATAATCCAAGTGATCAAAGGGATTTGGTATGCTATGCTAATAATAACTAGGTACATAATTCTAAAACTTCCAAAAATGAGAATGAATCCATCTTGAAAATGGTTCAAAAATTAAGCACTAATTTCCTTCAATTAAAAAAACAAGTGGGATATTTTAGAGAACACTCAAATAAGAATTTCTCATTTCAAAGATTTAATATGCTAAATAACAAATTTTGGAATGATAGTTTTCATAATAATAGGGATAATAAACCATCTTCTAGTAACAAGAATATGGACATTAATCTTACTGACATTGCATTACCTAACTATTTTAGGGTACATTTCACTACTAAGCATGGGGAAATTGATTGTATAGAATTATGAAATCGTTTAAGGCCTTTCAATAAGATATAGACAAATTTGAAGTGGTATATAACAAATAAATTGGTGTAAGCACCTCTAAATCTAATCCATCTAATTATGCCTTCATGGTGGACACCTTTGATTTCCCCTTTTAAGAGGAAAATGAACCTGATGAGGTCCCTAAGGAGATCCAAGCCTTTCAATAGTTCCTAAAGAATACCTATCCCTTGAGGAATAGAGAGCAGAGACAACCCTTCACTACCTCAATGCCTTCAAACAACATTGGAACTCTTCCTAACACCTCTTCAAGTAACAATCTAGAGCCACCAAAAGGGAGTACTTCTAAACCCATTATTGAGATTCCATGTTATTGTGGAAAAACTAGTTATAACATAGTTAAGGACATGAAGAAAATTAAGGCTTATATAACATTGCATGAACTCATGCAAATTATGGATAAAATGGATATCCTATTGGAATATTTGTTAGGAAATCAAATTTCCTTTAATACTGATCATGATAATGTAATAATTCATAAAACCAAAGCTGAGTGTCCTCCCTTCTTGCTCACTGTCAAGATGTTTGGTAAGAACTTGCATAATTGCTTATTATATTCAGGATCATCTAATAATATCATGCCTAAAATAATATGTAATCAAATTAGTTTAACACCTATAAATTTTGATAGGATTGTCACCTAGTTCAACAAATTTAGGGTTAAATTTGTAGGAGAATTATTATATGTTTGTATGCAACTAGATTCTAAGCCTATGGTGAAATAATTCATTGATATTCAGGTGGTTTAAATACCTAAAGTTTATTGAATCTTATTGAGTAGGGA
Organism: Torreya grandis; assembly: GCA_037957365.1. Classification (NCBI taxonomy): domain Eukaryota; kingdom Viridiplantae; phylum Streptophyta; class Pinopsida; order Cupressales; family Taxaceae; genus Torreya; species Torreya grandis. The sequence goes on along the minus strand of JARHVA010004086.1, from coordinate 1,186,220 downwards.
ATGGACCAAATCTTTGAATGGTTACATGTCCATAGATTACTCACATCTATGGCTACCTTGGAAGGGTGTCCCCAATTAGATCAGAGTTGAGAGAGAACCAAGTATGAGTCATATGATAACTGAATATAATGTTGTGAATAAGAGGGTCAACATAATAGACTCAAACTTAGGAGTTTTCACCCTAGAGGCTAACAAGGTATGTAATACCAAGCATACTTATGATGTTATTGGATTGTTGAAATTGTACTTTGATGGTGCTAGGTGTAATGATAGATGAGGTGTTGGTATTGTTTTAACTCAACCCACTGACAAAAGGTACCATGAATATTTTAGACTCCAATTCCCTTGTACTAAAAATCTCATTGAATATGAAGCCCTTATCTTTGGCTTCCAATTTTTTTTAAAAAATAAGGTCAAAGAACTACTAGTTTGTGGGGATTTAAAACTAGTGCTTAACTAAGGTAGAAGAAAATACCAATGCAAACTTTCATATTTAAAAAGGTGTAAGTCTAAATTTTAATATATAATCGAATCCTTTGATGCCTTTATCATTAATTCTATCCCAAGGGAAGAGAGTCAAGTAGTTGATTAATTATCATCTATTATAGGTAACCTCATGCCTAATCAATATTCCCCTAATTTTAGCATTGAATTGATCCCTTGTCCTTTAGTGCTGGATAATATTAACCACTTCAATGTATTAAATGATGATCAACATATATTAGATTTCATGACTAATTTTAGATCATTTGATGATCATATCATTGATGAAGTTGATGGAAGTACATCTAGGGAAGATAAATTTAATGGTAAAATCATTCAGTTGAGTGACAACAAGATCCAAAATGGAATGATTGATTTAGAGAGACTGTTTGATTAGGACAAAGTTGATGAGGCATCTAAGGTTCTCAAGTTAAATGGTAATGACTATAATTTTATTGATTTAGGCCTTCATTATCAGCCCCATCTAGTAAATGTTGGGAAGGCCTACACAAACATTGAAAACAAGAAAGAAGGAACTTCTTGCCCAATATAAGGATGTCATAGCATGCTCCTATGATGACCTACAAACCTTTGAATCAAAGGTCATCACACATATTATACCCCTTAAGGAGAACTACAAACCCTTCAGGTATAAACAAAGTCCTATGAACTTAGTCTTAGAACCCATGATCTTTAAAGAGGTCAAAAGACTTATAGATGATAGGATAGTCTTTCCCATCAGACACTCTACTTGGGTGGTTAATTTGGTTCCAGTCAAGAAGAAGAATGGCGAGATTAGGCTTTATATAGAATTTAAAATTTTGAAAAAAGCATCAGAGAAGGACAACTACCCCCTTCCTTCCCTAGCATAAGTAATTCAAGTTATTTTAGGATCAACTATGATGGCCTTTCTTGATGGATTTTTAGGTTACAACTAAGTATTGTTTGATAGAGAGGACATGATGAAAACAACCTTCACAACAAAGTGGGGAACCTTCATTTACAAGAGAATATCCTTTGGACTAATTAATGTAGGAGCCACCTTCGAAAGAGATATGGACCATGCCTTCCAATGCCTGATTGGTATGTTCATTATCATATATATGGATGATCTAATAGTTTTTCTAAAAATAGGGAATATCACTTCATGCATTTACAACAAGTTTTTGAAAGATGTCGAAGGTATGACATTTTTTTGAACCCTAAGAAGAGTATCTTTTCTATGGTTGAAGGGAAATTATTAGGTCATGTTATAACTAAGGATGGGTTCTCTATATATCCTAATAGAGTGGAGGCCATATCTACAATAAAACCTTCAAATAGTAAAAGAGAGCTAAATTCATTTTTTGGCAAGAATAATTTTGTAAGAAAGTTTAATTTTGGATTTACAAAAATAGTCAAACCACTAAATGAAATGATAAATAAAGATTCAAAAGTCACATAGAATGATGATTCTAGAAAAGCATTCAATGACATCAAAGAGGCTATTAGTCAGTCTCTAGTCCTCATAAGTCTTAAATTTTCAAGGGACTTCTACCTCTATTAATTTTCATCTAAGCACACTATGGCTACAATGTTAACTCATGAAATTGAAGGGTGTGAACATCCAATTGCCTTTATAAGTACTAATTTCAAGATTTTTGAGTTAAATTATTCATTGATTGATAAACAAGTGTATGCATTAGTTAATATAGTTAAAATAATCAAGCATTACATCCTTATAAATAAGGTGCATGCCATCTTACTTGACCCTACCACCAAACTTATGTTAAGCTAGAATGAATTGGGATGACATAGAGGTAAGTGGATGTAAATATTGTAGGAATATGACTTGGAGATGAAAAATGCAAATTTGGTAAGGTGCAAAGGTTTTAATTTAAATGAATGTTAATAGTAACCTTAGACTAAGTATTATGCAGGTGGATCAACAAAAATTTCAAGCTAGTGAGTGGTATGACCTAATCATACATTTGAAAATCAATGGTACTTGTCATATAGGTCTATCTAAGGAGCAAAAGAGGGCCTTGATGATAATTTTATCCCACTACTTGATCAAGAATGGAATCTTGCATAGAAAGAAATTTGAGGGAATCTACTTGAGATGTGTTTCATAGGAAGAAGCCACCTAAATCATGAGAACCTTTCATGAAAAGCTAGGCATTCAGTATCCATCTAGGAACACCATAGCCCAAAAAATTATTAGAATTAGATATGATTGGCCAATTATTTTTAATTATGCTCATAGGCATGTGAGGGAATGCTATTCATGCCAAATTTTTAGCACCAAACAACCAAAGGCAGTAATGCCTCTATATCCAATCATTATTGACAAACCCTTTGCTTAATGGAGGCTAAAATTTGTTGGCATAATTAACCCCAACTCATCTGAAGGACATAAATATGTCTTTACTTATATAGATTATTATATAATGTGGACTAAAGCTACAACCACCAAATAATACAAAACTGAGGAAGTGATCAACAATCTTAGAAGAAAACATTTGTTCCAGGTTTAGGACCCCAGTATCTTTAGTATGTGATAATGGATCTAACTTCATATCCATAGAGATTAATTAATGGGCTTATGATAATGACATCACTATTAAGTTTGTATCCAACCATTATCCTCAAGGGAATGGATTCTATGAGTCAATAAATAATAACCTAATGAAGGCAATTAAGAAGTCTACTAAAGATAGACCTATGACTTGGCATAAGATCCTTAAATTTGCACTTTGTCCTAATAGGGTAAGGATAAATCAAACCTTAAAATCCTAACCATTCCTATTGGTATATGGAAAATAACCCATCTTTCCTATCAATCTCAAGTTACCCATATACAAGTTTATGCAAGAATAGATGGAGGAGAGCCAAGAGCAAGCCAATTCTAGATTGTTGGATATAATTCAAATGGAAGGTGCAAGGGAGAAATCATTTTATAAATTTATTGGACACCAAACCACAGTTAAGAGATGGTTTGATAAAAGATCCAAAATCAAAGTGTTTAGACAAGAAGACCTAGGTATTCTTTAGGATAAGGCTTCTGATCCTAAGGGTAAGCATGGTAAATTCACACCCTTATGGATTGGCCCATATTAGATTGTATAAATATTGGGAAATAACACTTTCAAGATCAATGATCTACAAGGACTAGAGTTTACATTGCCCACCAATGGGCAAGACCTCAATCATATTTTTTTTATTTCTCCTCCTGGGGTCTTCATGGATTAAAACTATAAGATATTTAGATTAGTGTAGATAGGATAGTTAGTTTCCTTTCAATTTTTTCCTTCTTGTCCCTTTTTTCTACATAAGAATACATATATTCTTTTGTTTTTGGTTGATTTTCATATCTTTCTTTTTTTTGTGTTTCTTTCATGTTACTTGGTTCCTTGATCCCAATAAGTCCCTAGGGATAATATTGACCTCAGAAGTTATAAAGTTTGCTTGAAAACATGTGCCCCCCCCCCTCCCCCATAATTTATGAATGAATTTATGAATACCATGCATAAGGTAACCATTGTTCTAAAACATAAAGCATAGTGTTGTAACATTGATAAACTAAGCAAGTCCAATGAAGATATCAGTCATTTAATGAGACCCTAACCATTGCTTTAACCTCAAACTGGTTTTAAGAATATTTATACTTGAGGAGTGGAGACTCAAATTTTCAAGGTATACCCTAAACTAAAACTTAATTAACATCCTTGCTTAGGATAAACAATTGCAACCATAGATGATTTTCTAGAGATCAAACACTTGACAAAATCTTAAAACCTAGCTATCCTAGTTCCCAAGCTTACTGAAAGTATAAATATTTAATAAAATACAAAAATAATATATAATGCAAAATATAAAACATTTAGGTAAAGGTGATTCTATAAATCTCCATTAGGGTTATGAATGCCTAGCTACTAGTGGAGTAAGGCCATGAGTGGAGCCAAATACATCTTTGTCATGGCTATGGATGCCTAGCTGGAAAAAAAGCAATTCCCAAGCCTTCCTTTACTTTAAATATAGTTCATAATAAAAATTTTAGTATACCATAAGTTAATGTAAGTGATTAAGGACATGAAAATAGTTCTTTCTTGAAACCCATGGAAAATAATAAGTGGAATCAAATCACACAAAGTGTTTGGATATGTCCTAGTATTTGACATTAAGTCTACAAGTGCAAGATTTGTTTCAACTATAACCTAGTCTAGATGTTGATATTGATGAAATAAAGTGGATGACCTAATTATTAGTCTGATTAGAGTCTCTAGGTTTAACATATTGCTAATTTTCCCACATGAGTTACCATTTTTTGGAACTAACATACCCCCATATTTTGAATTGGGACCCTTGAGAAACCCTCAAAGTAAAACATGGAAATTTCATCATGTCAAGGTCTTTTATAGAATTTGAAGATCATCCACTTTGTTAAGAGACAAGCATGCATGGTCTTAATTTGCTTTAATTTGGAATAACATTGCTAATGAAGTTCATTTGACTATTATTTGTAGGTTCTATGTTGTGCATCCCTAAGAAGTCTACATTCTAAAACCCTAACAAACCCATGATTCAAATTTAAATAATTATAGGAACCCAAATTAGTAGGAATCATTTTTATGGACTTAAATATAAAACACATATCCTAGGTTTAATCATTTTTTTTACATAACTTAAATTAAAAAAATTACCCCCTTCGTTATTTTACCCTTTTTCAAGTTCCTTATGGCCTAACTAAATGTCATTGTGTAGGGTCCTTTTATATTCCCCAACTTAGCCTAAGAATTTAATATTAAGGCCATGATGTATTCATTAATACCATATTGAATTTATTCTTAACACCTTAGGCATAAGTTTTTATTGTCCCCACAACCCTAACTTAAATTTTTTGCATCTTGTAGGATCCTATGGTTATCACTTTATCATGACATTTTATCAAACATAGTGAAGATAATCTAAACTCTAACTTAAATTCCATGCATCTTCAATAATATAATGATGTGTACTTACTCATAAGGACTTAATCAGATGGAGTGAAGCATGTTTGAAAATTTAAAATAATATAGGGAGCCTAAAATATGGACATGTGACACCATTACATTTGAGGACTAAAAGGAAAAGGGACCCACTTAATACTAAAACCAATCAAAACTAAGTCTCTAGATCATGATCCCATGGCTGTCACTTTATCATGACATTTTGATCTAACAAATCAAATTAACATCGAGACCTTGGGAAGCCCCACAAAAATACCAAGTGGAATCCTCGCATTTGACATTGAATATTTTGATTAAATTAAACTTGACATTCATGTGACCATCATCTAAACATCCAAAAGGATGAACTTGATGCCCACATGACCATCAACTTTAACTCAAGAAAAATCAAAACTTCATTGGCTTAAAATTGGCATTCATTTGATTGTCATCTAAATGTAAAAAATGTTAAACTTGACACCTGCAAGACCGTCAACTTTAAGTCCAGTAAAATCAAAAATTTAGTAGCTTAAAATTGACATTCATGTGACCTTCAATTAACACCCATGAGGATGTATTTGATGTCCATGAGAATATCAAATTTAACACAATAGAATATAATACTTAATGTTCAAATGACATCCCAAAACCCTTTTTACGCTAAAATTAGCTCACCAAGCTAAGGTAAATGCTCAAAATATACCCAAAATGGAAGGCCTTGATCTATAGAACACAAATATTATGAAAAATTTTATATACCTAGCCTAAATCTATGATTTAGGGACCCAGATTGCATTTTACATAATGTACCTTAAACAAGATACTTAAGCTATGTAAAATTCTTATTATCATTTAATGTTGAACCTATTTTGAGCATCATTTGTGAAACATGGTATAAATATTTTAGCCTAATGTTTTCATTATGTTCACTAAACACATCACATACATTAACCTATAATGATTATACTTGGACCCGTTTTAAATCATAATATAGGTTTAAAATCCTTAGACTAATGTTTTTCCAATACTTAATAAACATGAAAAAAACCTTAGCCTAAGGGATTTAAGCCTAAGTCATGACTTTTAAAAAAATGTACAAAATTAATGTTCAAGCATTTTTTGGAGATCAATGGTCCACTCTTTGTGGATCCAATGGTGAGAAATTCCCTAGATAATTTTCAATAAAACCTCGAGAACCTATGGACCCACCACATGGCCAATGATTATTCAACAAGGGAATGACATATGATTTGGAACATGGGGAAGATGTGTGAGCATGCCAAGTGTAAGGATTGTAAGGCTTAAGATCTAGGAACCAATTAAAATATAAGGGCCTATATTAAGATCAATGGCTCATGATAATCTAATATTTTTATCTTATGAAGTGAAAATAAGGAGGTATTTCTAATTACCAACAACTAGTGTTCAAATGGAATTTATGAAAAATGCCATGAGAGATTTAGACCAGTGTTATATAAGCTCCACACAAGCAAAAAAGGAAAAAAATAAAGATATTGTGGGCTCAAAAATAAAAAGGTATAAAGTTAGGGTTCCAAATCAAATTTATTACATGCATAAGCCAAATCCTAGATATATTCTACCATTAACACTCCAAAACCCTAAACCCTACATAAAAATAACCCAAATGGATTCAATTTTATATAATTCATTTAAAGGATAATTTAATTATGTTCTTGAACATGAGAGAGATTTCACATAGATCATCTAAAATTTGACATTAACAATTAGTAGGGAGTAAAGACCATGGTAGCTATCAAGAAACAATTAAAGGAAGATGCCAAGATCTACTTAATGATAGATAGTGAGATCTAGGTATTCAAGGATATAAAACTAGACCTCATTGCATTGAACATCCATAGCATCAAGAATTGGCCCAAGCTCTTCTTCATGGTAGAAGAGTTGTATCCCATCTCAAAGGAAGATTAGAGAAATTCCACCACCAATATATGATACTTTGAATTGGTTGTAATATATATGGTTGGCCTCCATCATGCCATGGCAAAAATAGAGGTATTACACTATATTAATGTCCTTACATGTATTTTTTTATTTTAGGATAGATGATGAGTGGATCATTAGAGAAGGTTACTCAAAAGAGGTAGCTTAGATTTCCCCTATAACTTTATAAAAGTAATATAAGCTCCATATTCCCCATGTAGACCTCCCCAAAATTAGGGAATGGATAAATAACCATGACTTGGACTCTATCTTTATACCCTGGCTAAACTAAGGACCTCACATCTTTATAACCCTTCATGGTAAAATCCTTATCATCTAGTTTATAGAGGGTATTAGGGTGATAATGACCTTGATGAATATATCTTTTGGTGTCCCTTCAACCACTTACATGAATATGGTTTGGGTTTCATATGTACATTTCCTAGTGGAAGAAAAACATACCCCTCTAATAGGAGATTTGATCAGCATCTTCCTTGCCAAGCAATTCATTGCCATCAAGAGGAAGACCTCCAATCAATTATACATGATGTATTACCTACTTTATGCCCTTATTTCTTTGGTCACTTTCCCTAGCATCAAGAATTGGTCCCTAGAATGTATGACAACCATGTCACACCACTATTCCAAGCTTCACATCTTCAAGTATAAGAATCACATGGAGTTTATTTGTTACTATGTTTTCCCAGCAATAGTTGAATCCATCATAGGTGTCCCCATTCCTAGGCTTCACCCCCTCATTAAAAAGTGTGTGGAGATGATTGGGGATGTATGGTATTATCCTAATTTTAGAGTCAATAGGATAGAAGTAATCATGTCTAAACCTTATAAACTACTAGTGCATTTCTCAAATAAACTTATTGAGCAAGAAATTACCTCCTAGCTCATCCTTAGCATTGAAAAGGCTTGTAAGGATACAAATATAAGGTCTACTTCACCCATTTCCATTAGATATTTGGAAAATCATAATTAAAAACTATAATTAGGTGGAATTTATGGTAACACATAAGAATTCATTTTTATTTTAACTATATGAACTCAAAATGTGGCATTTGAAGAACAAAGTAGGAGAACATATAAAAGACAAAAATCTCAAGCTTGAGTATGTACATGAATTGGGTGTCCCTGATACCATATACATTAGATCCAAGAATTATGGGGAAGTGTTAGAAAATATCTAAGGCTACAACATCAAGTTAGAGCACATATTGGTTAGGGACAACAAGCCCTCTAATGAACCATGGAAAATGAATTATTTGTAATACCATTTACTACTTGGGCCATCTGGGACAAATCATGATCAACATCAAGCAGAACAACCATATCAGCCCCAACAATAGGTTCAATAAGTTCAGGGTGATCTAGGCAAAGTAAAGGAGAAGGTTGGAGAATGAATATTAGAAGATAGACCTAGAGAAGGATGCTTACCTTCAACCATGTAGTTGTGTCCACCTTCCCTAGTATAGTACATTGACATGATAGCCTTGGAGCTAGAAGAGACACTTGAGGGTACCCTCAAGAAAATTTTATAATCCTATGATTGAGGGGGAGAGGAGGACCCCCCCAAGGGAAATAGTAGGAAAGGATATAATTATTATGGATACTCAAGAGAAGAGAAAAGAAGAATAGGCCTTGGTTTTAGTAGAACCAAGGAAGAAACCTAGTTGACTTTCACTCATCCCACTAGTGAATTAAATCTCTTTAGTGTTGAGTTTCTAATCCTTGGACCAATCATTCTTAATTGGTTCATCTATGGTACATTTAAAAATATCTCATCTCTCTCCCACTCATGGGCCATGACAAGGGTTGGTGTGGATGTGCATAATGACATTAAGCCTTAGATAAATGCTATAATGAAGGAGAAAGAAAAGAGGACAATTATGGTCTCCCAAGGCTCAGGAGGTAAGAAGATGGATGCTCTAAGAAAATCTACTAGCTCAAGAATGGAGTTTATAGAACCTCCATAATTTAAGGAACCAATTACCATGGTTCATTTTATTCCTAAGATAATTTGATTGGAGAGAATAAAAACTAGGACAACCATGGTTGGGATAGAATAATTCACCTTTCAAAAGGTGGAACATTTTATAGGTTGGACCCATGTTATACGACAATAGCCTGGTGAGGATATAATACATGAATAATATGTGGAAATCTTGATAGATGCACAATTATAATAAGCCAAGGCTAGAGTCTAGGGTCTTAAACAAAGGGTCAAAATTTTGGAAAGGGAGAAGGAGAACTTGCAAACTCAAGCAATCCTATCAGTACCAGATGCCATGATCAAGATACTTGATGAGTCATTTTATGACATGTTTTAAGAATTAAATTCAATGAAGATGAGGTAGAGTTCACTAGAGGACCAAGATACATTAACCAAAACCCTTATCACCCAATGGTAGGCCTCAAAGGACATAATTGCTCAGTTGTTCTACAATAAAGTAAACAAGTATATCCTATTATTTAGAACCATAAGTATAGAACACCTAGGCACAATCTTGGGGATTGTTATTGATAAGGTTTAAAGCTTGATGACCTAGCATACCAAGGTGATGAGGTTTATAAAATATGAAAAAGGGATCATTATCATAATTGATTAAATTATTCAGACCATGCTTGTCAATCTTACACAACCTACCTCCCTTGAACTCATCAGTAATGAAGATTTAAAGTATAGGCCCACTTTGGTGACTCAAGAAATCTAAGGGAACAACAAAGGCCATTATGGATAGGATAAAAAAATATCTTGGATATGATATTCAATGTAGGTGAGAGGATCAATGAAGCTAGAAGCATCAAGGATGCCTTGGCCATAAATGATAAAGAATTCAATGAGATAGTAGACCAAGAAGAGGAGTGCATCATGAAACTTGTTGTGGATCTCGAGCTAGTTGATGAAAATGAGAGGGACATGATCATCATCTAAAAACAAATAGGGGCTCCACCAATGAGTTAGAAAAATATTTTATTCTAATATAAATTAGGTAAAATTTTATAATATAATATTCCACTGTAAAGGCATATGCTAGTTTGTTAGCATATTTTCCTCTAGGTCAGTATGATTTGAAAAGACACGTGTATTATAGACATTGTAAGGATAATTGTCCTTACCTTTGTACACTTATATTTTGTAACTAGCTAATAAACTACCTATTCTTCCTATAAAGTCATGTATCACCATTATAAGAAGAGAGACATTTTTTAGAAACTTTATATACTTAAATCAATTAATAGAATCAAAGAATTCTGCAAGGATTTTCCATTTTTGATTTGTCAATTGAGAATATAGATTTTCTCTCAATTGTTAGTAAAAGTCTCAAAGTTTAATAATATCTTTGAATTATGAATGCTAGATTCGATGAAAGATCTTACGTTTTGCTTAATTTCATTTTGATCTAAATTTATATGTGCAATGGCTATTTGATTATAGTCTTAAATCACTAAAGTAGACTTGGTTATTACTTGTGCTTCTTAAACATTTTCCTATAAAGTTTGCCTGATATATAGTGAGATTTGAGATTATGCTATGTTGCATTATATATTTGTTAAATGTGTACTCAGTTATTGTCAATATTCTATCATAATGTTCAGGACTAAATTTGGAAATCACTTATTTCTTTTTTGCCCTACCCTTCTCTTTTCTCTTTTTTACACCATGATCACTTTAGTTTTAGCCACATTATAAATATCCATTTAGATTAGTTTTTATCTTAAAGTAAGAGTGTAATTCACTAAGAATAAATAAGGATTCATAAATAATTGTCCAACGTGGCTCCCAAACACCAATATTATTTAAATATTGTGAAACATTTATCTTACTCTAGTGTTATTTCACCAGAGACAACCAGATTGTCAAAACCTGCAACTCATGCTCTAAATTTTTTTAATTCTAAAATGAGAAGAGTTATTTAAACACTAAGGGAAATTGTGGTATACTTAGAATCATCAAAAATATATTATTCTTATAGTATAGTGTGAGTATCATTCTAACACTATAACCAAGCCTCATTGGAGCTATGAAACCTACATGCAAGTTAGAAAACATGGTTATCCCAGTCAGCATCTTGAGAAGGCCTAGTTTGAAGTACAAGTACATAAGTAGGGTTGGGAAGAGTAAAATTAAAAACATATAAACTAAATACCTTCTCAATGAATTTAATGAGCTTCATAATCTCTAGGCAAGGTAAACAAATCCATAGGTAGAGCTAAAATAGGGGTGTCTCAGTCCTACAGTTGGGTATGAGATATTAACCCTAATCTAAATGTATTATTGATGATTTAACATTATTTAAAGATGAATAAAATATAAACATGAAATATATGACTAATATGGACTCAATTTATATTTCCAAACACCATAAGTAAGGTCTCATGATGCTATTTTAACCTATAGGCAAGGTCTAATAAGCAATTTCTCAATCTAGGAAAGGGAAGCCCAATATTTAGGTCTAATGTGTATATAAGATAAATTTAAGTTATAAGAGGTTATAAATTAATCCTCATGTTTCAAGGAGGATTTTTAATTACTATGAATTACCTTAATTTCAAATCAATGCACACTTGTAGGAATCAAAAAACATGTTTATCACTCAAAATAGGGTAGAGATTCAATCTTGTTACCAAAGTTATTGAAAAGAGATTGAGGGGAGGTTGAAATGATATAAAATGTATAAATAATCTGAAAAATTATCATGATGGTCTCCATATACTCCTAATCATAAAATATATGCTTACACAGGGTCCTAAGACCTTGTACATAGTCACAATAGGGTCCACATAACTAAAGGCCAAATGAAACATGGCTTGTCTAGGGGAGTGGAAAATGCTTACCATCAATGTAAGATGTTAATAATAGGATAAAATGTGTCTTTACATTTCAAATGTTCTGATAAAGTTCTCAGATGCTTTCCCCACTTAATAAATGGACACCAATCTATATAGATGGCTTGTAAACCTCTTTGCTCAAGAGGCAAATATGAGAAATCCAAGAAAGGGGAATGTTTTTTAATGAATACAAAGCTCCAAAAAAAAATGGAAGGTGGGAAACATTTATAAATATCCTAAAATATTTATTTTGTCTTGGAGAGGTCATCCATAGGAGGTATTGAAAGAAATTCAAGAAAACAAGGTTTTTAAGGCCTCTTTTCGACATTTTGAGATGGTTGAACACCCAAATCATGGAATTAGGACAAACCCTCTAGTAAAAATAATAATTATTACTTTTAAAATCTTATAAAATATCAAATTTTCCTTGGAAAGAAGGGTTATAACTCTTTTTTTTGTCTTAGAGGTGAGCGAGTCCAGGAAAATCAAAATTTGGCAAAGTGACCTAATGATTGTAGAATGAGAAAGAGACTCGATTTGAAGAATTTTGGACCTTGAAAAACATATAATGAAGTGTATAAAATTAAAATAATGGATAATAATAAATATATCAATCTCACACTGCTCAAAGTACCCATTTTATGCTAGTCAAATTCAATCAAATCATTTGTGTTTGTGTTTTCAAAATAATGTCATTACACTATTTGTTTGAGTTTAGACTAGTTACCACTTAAAAAATTTAAAGTCCTTTTAATCAAAATTTGAAAATTTACCTTTCTAAGTTTTAATCCAAAATGTTAATGGTATATGCTAGAGTCTTTCCTACAAGTTAGGATTGGGTGGTTTAACTTTCATGCTTAGTCTGATTAACTTGGGTAAAATTTTACATTTGGTTTGAAGGTCATTTGTCTAGACACTTACATATTATATTATTATTTTGAAATTAGTTCGTATTTCATTGACTCATGTTGTATTTTCCTAGACCATTCTACCTTCTTTACCATGTGGCACCATTGTGCTACACATTTATTTTTAGATTTATGATTATGAGTTCTTGTGTTAGTTCACATCTTGAGCTTATTAGTTCATGTCTTAATCTTCTTGATTTGAAAGGTATTATTCTATATTTTATAGCCATGACTCACCATGGTTGTACTTATCTTTTTATAGTATTATAACTAGAAGATAAACTTGAGGGTGATCTCAAGGAACTTGTAGAGGCATATGACATAGATAGGGAAAAGGAACTAATTGAAGAGACTGAATTCTAAGTAGGGGAGCCTAGAGGAGAGAAAATAAAAGAGCTTGATCTTGACATAGTCCCTATGGTATCCATAGAGAAGATGAAGGTAGAGCTAGCATTGGTCCCTATTGGACCAAAGAAGAAACCAAGATTGACTTTCACTCACCCCACCATTCAAGTCAATATATTTAGTGATGAATTCCCCATCCATGGACCAATCATCCTTGATTGGTTCATTTATGGAAAATTGCAAAAGATCCCTTCTCTCTCCCATTCATAGGACATAAAAAAAGTTGACAATATTAAATTACATGATGAAATGAAGACATGGATGAGGGTCATGGTAAAATAATAGGAAGAAAGAAGAATTATGGTCACTCCAAAACTAGATAATAAGAAAGTGGATACTCTGAGAGCATCAAGAAGCATAGGTGTAGAGGTCCCAAATCCTCTAAAATTCATAGGATCATTCACCACCATTTATTTTAATCTAGAGATAGCTAGATTGGAAAAGGTCACCACTTGGACAACCATGGTGGGAGCTAAGGAATTCACCTTCCAAAAGTTATATCCCTTTATAGGTTTAACCCTGATAGGAAGGCAACAACTTGGTAAATTTACTATCCATGAGGAGGATGTTGAGAGCTTGATTAAAACTCAATCATCTCAACCAAAGGTTGGAGTTTAAGGGATGAAATAGAGAATTTAGAATTTAGAAAGAGAAAAGGAAAACCTAGAAACCCAAGATATTTTTTTGGTCCTTGACACCATAATGGATATGTTTGAGGCTTCATTCTTTGATATGTTTAATTATTTGATTTTAATAAAGATAAGTTAGGATGCCCTACACCAACAAGAAGATGCATCCAAGGACTTAATAATGGAATGAGAAAAGGTAGAGACCTAGGTAAAGGACCTCATTGACATTTTGATTAAGAATAAGATTATTAAGTTCAAGACTATTAGCTTGCCTCATTTGAATGGCATACTAGGGATAATATTAAACAAGGTCCAAGGTCTGAGTACTTGGACAAGGAATTTGAATATAATTATAGTGGATGAATGAGAGAATTTGATGAAGTAAAGTGATTTAAAGGGTATGTAGTGGTATTTTGAGCTCAAATAGGATGTAAATATTCTTAATACACCAATACAACCATGAGGTACTAGTCCTAACATCTAAATTCATCCAGGTGCTTAGTAAACCTATTGGGCTTTGAGAAGGCCTAATGAAAAATGGTAGTTAATCTTCACTTATAAATCTTGTAAGATTGTAAAAATTATTTAGGCATGATTTTTAGGTCAAAATATAGTTTTGATAACTTTTGGAGTGTATAGGAGACATCAGAAGACCCATCCTTGAGCTCAAAATCACTCACACTAATGCAAAATTGGAAGAGCAAGTTCAATTGGATAAATTTTGGAGCTCACATCTACTTAAAGGATATACATGGGAGATAAAGGATTTAAAAGGAGCTATATAAGGTCAACGGAAACCAATTTTTGACATTGGTTTTAAACTTGAACATGCAATCTTTATAAACAATGGTTAAGAGCAAAAAACTATCTAAAACCCTTCAACGAACCCAATGGAGAAAAAAAGATTGGAGAGCCACCCAAATAGCATAGTTTGGAAATTAAAGATATTATATCTTGTAAAATACTTTCTCAAGTTCCCCCCCCCATGTAGATGAGATATATGGAATTGTATGGACAACATGAAAAATAATACTTTTCTCACTATTTTGTGTTTTTTTCAAGTTTTAGAGAAGATTTAAAAATGAAATCAAGTTTGAAGGGAGTATTAGGACTTATTATAAATTCCTAAGGTCATTTTTTTCTTAGGAAAAACTTACAAATGTCCAAACTAGAGCTCTCCTTTTAGCCAGTCAAATCTGGCATAGTGAACACAAGGGTGAAAAATGTGGAAGCCTCAAGTACATATCTTCTTAAAGTGTACCTAAGACATTTAAGGATATTGATAGTCTTTCCAAGTGTAATTCACTCCATGCCATGTATTTTCATGGGAAACTCAATCAAATTTTGAGGCTAAGTGTGAGGGGTGATAGAAAAGAGGAGTTTTTAAACTCTAAGTAGCGATGGCTTCCTTCTAAGATTTTCTAAATGATTAATATCAGAACCAATGCATGGAATTGAATTCATGAATTCATTCCTTATTATCCAAACCATTAGACCTATCCATAGTAATTGGTGGGATGTTCAAATATGTCCATATGATGAAGGTAATTTTCTAAACCAAGATTGAGAGTTTTTATGCCACTTTTCATAGGTTTTATGACTTGTTTGGACATTTATATCTCCTAAAATTGCATGGATCATTTCACATATATTTATCATACAATTTTAAATTATTTTCTTAGATTAACAAGTGTCCAAGTTACCTTTGGACTTCCATTGTCTTGCTCTTCTCTCAAAAGGTATAAATATGGACTCTTTTGGCTCTTTGGATTAACCTCCAAAGTTTAATGATGAATCCCTAGCCAAATTTGTACATGAATGAATATTTAAGGAATAAAAAAGTGAATTTTACAACTCACATTTTTTTTAATTGAGTTCTAGTGCAATCTTGTTGGTCTTGTCTAGTCGAACATTATCTTTTCCAGCATGTTATCCTTGATTATTCACCAAATGTGTAGAAGAGAAATTGTTACACGTCTTTGTTAGTGTTATTTTATAAGTATATAGGTGTATTATAATGGTTCATTATTATATCCTATAATGGAATCCTTCATTATCCTTTTAAGCATCAAAATGCCTTTTGGACCTAACTTATGAAACATTGATGTGACAATACAACTTAAATTATGATTTTTGTGTGAAATAATTATTGTTTGACTCTAAGTGGTAAAATTTAAGTCAATGGGAGAAAATATACTATTGATGAATCACCTTTTTCAACATTATTAGCTATTTTATTAACCATTTTCATCCAAAGTTGATAGGCAAGAAAGTGTATCAAAGATTTCATCAAGGAAACTATCCCTTCTAGAGATTAATCTCAAAAAAAGTTTCACCCATAGGAAGAGAGATGTTTCCACTGTACCACTTGGATGAGGAGAGATAGGCATATCCTCAAGGGGTTAAAATACAAGTGACAACAATTATTTGCATGCCCAGTGGGAATATAAGTCCTAAAAGGTTATCCAAGATTAGTGTTGGTCTTGGAATAGTTATAGCTACAAGAACATCTACATTCAGTACCTAGGAACTCCACTAAAGTTTTCAAATCTTTGGTTGCTAATCGGATTCTAATTTCCTTGCCAAAGGTGACCACTAGGTCTGTTACTAAAGGTATACCCTTTGAGTTTGTGAAATTGACTTTGTATTCTATCAAAAGGTTTAGGTTTATGAATACTCATCCTTATCCAAGAGAGTTGGTGTTTAAAAAGTATAATTTATTGTTTAATTCAACCCCTAATACCCATAGTCTGCATTCCAATATGGATACGAGCTAACCATTTATATCCTTCAATGGACATCTCCTCTGAATCTTGCCCAAAGTGAAATTTTTTTGGGAGCAACCCTTAAGAGTGTTCTATATTTTAGTGTAGAGGGTCCTATTACTACCATTGAACACAATATAAATGTAGAAAACTTCTCCAATATCCATAATATCATTAAAGATAATGTGGATATTATTTTGTTGCCATTGTCTTTCAAATGAAAAGCTTTAGATTGGTATGGGACTCTACTTAGAAATTTTATTAGTTCATGGGATGAACTAAGAGATATATTGACTAAGAGGCTTGGAGAGAAGAGTGATCATATATCTCTAGATAATCAATATACCACTAAAAGGATGGCACCACAAGATTTTATGAAATATTTTAACACTATATTTTTAAAAATAGGGGATAGGATCCTAGACCTTTTGAGACCTACTCCAAAATATGCCTTATTGTACTATCTAAAATCATTTAATAGTGATGAAGCCATGATGATCCAATCCATGGGTAGGAATAAACTCTTTAATACCTATGAGATAGATATAAATGATAATAATTTTATTTTTTAATTAGGTAAGATTGTTGTTAGGCCACCAGTGCCATTATTTCCTGATTTGTAGCCTCCTAGTCAAGTTGCATTACCTACCTTGGCTCCTTTGCCTAGTCAAGAGAGGTCTAACATTTCTCCCACAAATGAAAATCATGAAGTCAATATTTTTCTCAAAAGTTTAAATAATTAATTTTTTTCACTCAAAACGAAACAAGATAAAATTTATAGACCTTTTCAGCCCTAAAATCAATTTGGACAAGGAAATAGACCTCCTTTCTAAGGTAATGCTTAAGGACAAGGTCAAATCACCCAAGATAGACCTTACCAAAGTAAAAGTACTAATGTTTCCTCATATTATAAATATATTTTACCCAATTATAAAAAAAAATTTAAATAATAAATAGGTTATCCCTTCTATGACTAAAATCATGACCAAGTTGCTTATGTCAATGAGATGCATAATCAAGCGATGACTATGTAAGGTAACCAAACATCTAAAGTTTAAAATTTGAAAGGGACAATGTAAGATATAATTAAATTTATAATTTAGAATGGGAAAAAATAATTTTACTCTACTCTCATAAATCATTTGGAAGGAGATTTGTGCCATCAATCATTTTGGGAATCCAAGCAATGTGGATGCTAGTGTATATTCTAACACTAGGTCTAAGAAGAGGGTTGTTGAAGAGACACAAGGGGATAATAAAGGACCTATCTTTACTTATATAACATCTCCAATGGTTTTTGGGTATAATCCATCACCTAAAGTGTAAGAAAATTATAAGTTTTAGAATGTAAGGTCAACTCTTACACATCCACCTCTACAAACTACACCACAAAGTGCTAGTGCTTCCAAGGATCCTTTCAAGGTGAGAAATCCTTATATAAATTTTGTGGACAAGATGAATAATTTTCATATGAATATTTAAATATGGGATTCACTAACAATACCTAGATAAAATGACATGCTTCAAAAAGAATTGCATGGACTTGGTAAGCAAGTTAGATCAACTAGGAATGAGAATGTTGTTTTAGTGAATGGGACTCATCCCATTGATGGACAAGTAAAGAGGATTGATAAAAATCCTCATTTATACCTATCTATAGTTTTTGGTGATTTCTTAATTCTTAATTTCATCATAGATAGTGGGGATAGTAATTTAGTTATACCCAAGTGTATAGAAGATAAACTAGGCCTCAAGTATGAGCTAATAGCTAAAGGATTTTTACAATTGGATGGATCACTAGCAAAGACATTAGGAGTAGTCAAGGATTTGAGCTTGATTTTACATTATTTTCTTACTTTTTCCATTCCTCATGATGTGCTTGTGGTATATTTACGTCCATACTTTGATCTTTATTTGTCAAGAGAGTTTATAGCTAAGATAGGTGGATACTTGGCATCCAATTGGTCTTATATGGTTTTTAGGAAAAAGTATGGTACTAAGGTGAAGATTGAATCATAACCTATCCATAAAAATAACTTGGAGCCTTACATGAATAAAATTTAAAATGTCAATTATGCCATTATTGATGAGTATGAACTCCACATAGACCAATCTCCAACATCTTCTCTTGAAAGAGTTTTTGATTTGTACTTATATGAATGGGGAGATGAACATTATGAACATGATCCTTAGAAATTCATAGAGTCTGTTGGTCTTGGTATGTATTTTACGCATGAGGATGGATATTTAATCCCAAGTTTGATGAATCCAAGTGAATACATGGATGCTTTATGGTAGCTTTTCTTTGATGGATCAAGAATCAAGATTAGGGTAGTGGTGGAGCAATGTTGGTTTTTCCTTCCATGGAAAGGTACTATTCCACTTTAATATTTTAATTATATTTAAATGTAATGTGGTAGAATATGAGGCCCTTGTTCATGGCCTTGAGTGGGATAGGAAAAAAGGTGTGGAAGAGTTACAAGTGTATGGTTATAGTGAGTTGATTGTGAATCAAGAATGAGGCCAAAATGTGACTAAGAACACTTTGATTAAGTACTATAATCATAGATTGTGGGATATTTTGGATGATTTCCAATATTTCAACATCACATATATCCTAGGAGAAGATAAAAAACATTTTGATAGGTTTGCATCAAGTGGATCTCAGTTGTATGTTACAAAGGGGATAGGAGAGGATAAAAACCAACAATATCTCAAGGTGATTGTAAGGTCCTCCATACTAGATAATGTCACTAATTGGTAAGTGTTTGATAGTGACAAAAAAATATAAATTTTTATACAAGAGGAGGCTCAGTTTTATTTTATGAATCAATCGAAACTACAACAACAATATGGAGGGTGGATTGTGCAATTGAAGTCAAACAAGCTCCCCAAAGGCCTAGTCACACTTGAGAGTATTTTCAATGATGACGAATAGTTGAATAAATAAAAGGTAAACATGTCTACTAAGAAAAAAAACTATGAGAAAGTAAAAATATTCAAGGATAGGTTGATTACACTTGGCAAGGTATGTACTAGTGAAGAGAAACATGATTTCATTGAGTTATGCAAGGAGTTTTTTAATACCTTTACATGGGTATATAGTGACTTGAAGGGGTTTGATCCAAAGTTATCTCAAAATACCATAAATATATATGATAATTTTAAGCATATCAAGAAAATACAAAGGAAAATCAATCCTAAGATAGAACCTCTCATGAAGAAATAACTTACTAAGTTGATTGAGTCCAAAATCAACTTTCTTATTAAAAATCCATCTTTGTTGGCAAACTTAGTCCCTATTAGGAAGAAGAATGGAGATATTATATTGTGTGTTGATTTTATGGACTTGAATAATGTTTCTTTGAATTACCATTATCCTCTCCCTTCTATGGAACAAATTTTTTAAGTAATGGCAGGTAGTGAAAGGTTTTCTTTGCTTGTTGTGTATTCTAGGTATAATTAGGTTTTGGTGAAGGAATGTGACCAATATAAGATATCATTTATTAATAAATGGGGTATATATTATTATAGGAAAATTATTTTTTCTTGTATAATTATGGATATACTTTTCAATGTGTGATGGATATGGATTTTCAAGGACTAATAAATGACATTGTGTTGGTGTATCTTGATGATGTCACAATTTTTTCAAAATATGCAAAGGATAACTTGAATCACCTTAGGTATATTCTTGAGAGATGTAGAGAGTTTGGAATATATATTAACCCAAATAAATTTATGTTTGTTTTCCATTAAGGTAAACTTTTAGGACACATTGTCTCCAAGAAGGGCTTATCCAAAGATCCTAAAAGGGTAAGTGGAATCTTGGAATTGGCCTTTCCCAAACACAAGAAAGGTTTCCAAAGTTTCATTGGGAAAATTAATTTCATAAGGAGTTTCATCCCTGATTTCTCTAATTTAGTCAAGAATCTGACCTCTATGCTAAGGAAGGATGAAGTGTTCACTTGGATTAAGAAAAGGAAGGAATTTTTTCAAGATATTAAACAAGCAATTGCATAAGCTCCAACTCTTGCAAGTCATGATTTATCAATAGATTTAAACTTATATACCTTTGTAAATGATGAGGTAATATTTGACATGATTTCTCAATCAAATTAAGAAAACTTGGAGCAGCCTATGTCCTTCTTTAGTCAAGGTTTGGAGGGCTATGAGGTAAGATACACCTATGTTGAAAAGAAAGTACTTTCAGTTGTTATAAGTCTAAATAAGTTTAGGCATATGTTATCTAAAAATAATATTCACATATTAGTACCTCATCCTAGTGTCAAATAATTCATTTTTATCAGATATTTGAATGATAAAAAGGCTAGTTGAATCACAAAAGTGATGGAGTATGTGTAGAAATCAAGTAAACCAAGATAGTGAAAGGGAAGGGGTTATGTGATTATCTTGCTTAAGATTTATAGGAACAAAAGGAGGTTATTTTAGGAATTCATGGTGACTCTATGACAGCTACATCTTCATATATGAAGATTTGGACACAAGATATGATCCATTTTCTCCAAATTGGTGAGTGTCCACAAGGCCTTGATAGTGCTAGAAGAGGGTACTTTAGATTTTAATCCATTCCTTATGTACTTATTGATGGAGTGTTATTTATAAAGTAATTATTATATGTGTTATTAATCTATGTTAATCAGATTAGATTGATAAAAATTTATTTGAGTTTCATGATGGGCCAGTTGGTGGTAACTTTTCTCTAAGAACCACAACTTCTAAGATTATGAGGGTTGTATACTTTTGGCCTAGATTGTTCAAAGACACCCATGATTGGGTAAGGAAATGTCATAAATGTGATCTATTTTATGTTAAAAAAATTCTTATTGCCTTGCCTCTTCATCCAATTTAGGTTAATCAACCCTTTATGCAATGGGGTTTGGATTTCATAGGCCTAATCAATCTACCTTCTAGTGTTGCTCACAAATGGGTGTTGACTATTATAGATTACTTTAAAAGGTGGGTAGAGGCTATTGATCTCAAGGAATAAAATGAAATTTTAGTTATAGACTTCTATGAATGCATAGTGACAAGGTTTGGAGCTCCTTCAATAATAATTTTAGATAATGCATTATCTTTCCTTGGGATGAAGATACGTGAATGGGCTTTGAAACATGGCATCTATATTATTACCTCCACCAACTATTATCCATAAGGGAATGGAATAGATGAGTTGACCAAAAATAACCTAATCAAGATCATAAAGAGAACAAAGGAGCATAACCTAAGGACTTGGCATTCCATATTGAAGATAGATCTTTAGGTTGATAGGATCACCCCAAAAAGAGCCATTAGAAACTCAACATATAATTTTTTATGGTAGAGAAGCTAGACTACCTATTTCACTTGAGTTTCCAACTCAGCTAAAAATGATAGAAAATGAAAGCATGCAAGTTAGGTTTTATAAGTTGATAGAGCTTGAGGAGACAAGAGATCAAGCTATGAAAACCATGAGAGTTCACCAAGATCAAACAAAGAAATAATTTCAAAGAAAAAACCATGCCAAGAAGTTTTGAAAAGGGATACATTTTACTAAAGTGGGATGAAGATAGGGTTATTCTTGGAAAACAAAAAAAGTTTGATGCTTTATGGAGTGGTTCTTATGTTGTCACCCAATGAAAGCAACACAATGCCTTCCAAATCTCAAAGTTAGATGGAGAGGAGATTCATATCCCAATAAATGGGATATATCTCAAACATTGTTATTAAGCTTCTCCTCTCTCTTTATACATGGTTTGTTGTTTTCTTTGTGTTCCCTAAGTGCTTATGCACATGTGTGAGTTGGTTTTGTGTCTTGCTTTATCTTGTGTTTAATTGGTGTGGTGTGTTTGTTTTTTTGTGTTTTAGGCAATTCCTTTCTAGTTGGATTAAATAATTCATTGAATCCCTTGGCTCTTAATAGGCTAAGGTTACTGGTCCTTTGTATAGTAGGCATACTACCCTTATGAGTCACCAATTTGTTTACAAAATTTGACTTTTAAGTCAAATTAAGCCACCCCTAGGTAAAAATTGGGTTTTATAGATGTTTTGGGGGAATAATTTTTTTTCATAAGTTGTTTCATATATATTTTAATTTTTTCCATGATATATTGGCCTTGGTCATAATTTTCATTAGCCAACATGTCCTTTTGATTCATTTTAGGGGTCAAAAAGGTATATTTAATACTTTATATAGTTTTTTTAGGAAATGTGAAGGTGTAAAAATGTCATTTAATTCTCCATATGTCCATATAATTATTAATTAGCTAAAAAACCTGAAATATGATAGGTTATGTTAGAATAAAAGTTAGTTTTCTTGAATAAAAGGAAGAAAGTGGCACTTATACAACCTCTTTGAGAAGTGTGCCACTAGGGAAAGGTTGAAATATGACTCTTAAGACTCCCCATACTAATTTAAATACTTTAATTTAATTTTAATAGTCATTTTTTTCTCAAAACCATTCATCTCTTTTTTAGCCCTTATTGGCAAGCAAAAGTGACCTACAAGTTTTTGCTTGGTATGAACAATACAAACGGTTTCAAGACAAATAATTTTTGGATATGATAGTAAACTAAGATAAATTAATTTCAATATATTAATTTTGAATATTTATCAATTTTTATTTTTGAACCATTGTTAACAAGTTGACTGTGCTTTTTTCTCATTGTTTCATGCACCCTATCGGTTTTGCTTTATTTTGGCCAAATTGATATGAACCAATTGGTGATGTTGGATATATAGGATTTTTAACTCCTTGTAAAATGATTTCCATTATTGGTTTCATGATTCATGAGGTTTTCATGAACAAATTGGTCTATAATGCAAGAAGGTGTCACCATGTGTAGTTTTAATTAGAGTGCTTCTATTTATTGAGTGCCTCTCTCCTTTAGGTGTCTCATTAAACTAGGAAAGAGTGTTACATAAGACTATAGGTAATTATACCACCTCATTTCATGTTTGTGCTTCACTATGTTACCTCTTGGTTTGTTCCCAAGATTGTTTCCCTTCATTATTAACACTTTGCACAATTTTAGTTGAAATCCCATGCATAAGCTTTCCCATCCTATATATGAAGTGGTAATGTAGGTGTATTGGCATATCCAAGACATTAATAATTGAATTGATTCATTTTTTATGCTTAGGTAGGTGTATGTTTGACTATATTCTCATATTCCATGTGAAACAGTCACTTGATGCCTCTATCTACTCTTTTTCACATGTATGCAAGTGTTTTCATGTTGTAAAAGGTGTTTTGAATCTATTTACAATATGTTTATTTATTAAGATCATATGTTTGAATATTTACAATGGTATTTGAGTAGTATTCAAGCTATTTCCATCATATTTTGCCACATTTCATGCTCTACTTCCATAATTTGCCCAATACACACCCACAGGGCCATTTGCTAACATCATACTGAGGTATGAGAAGTTTGATGTGTGTACAAAATTATTGCTTATTATTAAGGTAAATTATAAGGTTTTTCAAAATCATATTAGTTTATTTTGCACTAATGGTTTCTATTTGTTCATGCCCAATCCATGGTTTAAGCATCAAAACAATCATATACAGGTGGCTGAGCAGGAGACTCAAGTATTGTACAAATTGGTTGATTAAAATTGACACTTCAATGAGACACTAGTATAGAAAGAAAGCCTTGGTAGACCTATAAAATATATTTAGATATAAAAAAAATTGTTAAAAAAACATGAATAAATAAAGGATTGAGTTTTGGGATCAAATCCATCAAAGGGTAGAACAAAGCTCCAAGGAGTTTTTATGGATCTCCTACAACATGATTACAAGTGTTCCAAGATACCTATATGGGTAAACCTCATTTCCTATAGCCTTGACAAGAAACATTCCAAGTTTTAAGGAGAAGGGAGTAGTGGGAGATGGTTTTTGGAAGCCTCAAAGTTGCCTAAAAAGCACTAAAATCTTGTAGTAATATCTACAAGCTTGAGGAGGTAAATGGCATTTTGACATCCTAAGAATCAACTTTGAATAGATTTTCATGATGATTAGGTTTAAACTAATTGAATGGCACACAAATAGCCTAGGGATAGTATGATATGATGGAAACATGGTCTTTTAGACACTAAGAACATGTATAGTTGTTCCCAGTATCGATAATGTGAACCTAAAGGTAGAAAGAGGCATGTGTCTCAGTCATGGGTCAAGAAGATCAGTTTTTAAACCCAAAGAAAGAGATGAAGATGGCACAAGGTATGAAAATATGTAAAGTGTATTTTATTATCATATTATAGTTTAAGGAGAATTCTAACACTATAACCAAGACTTATTGGAACCCATGAAACCTAAAATAAAGTTAGAAAACATGGTTGTCTCAGTCAACATCTTGAGAAGGCCCAGTTTGAAGTCCAAATGCATAGGTAGGGTTGGGAAGAGTAACATGACAAACATAAAAACTAAATACCTTCTCCATTAATGTAATGAGATTCATAATATATAGCCAAGAAAAAAAAACCCATAGAAAAAGATAAAACATTGGTGTCTTAGTCCTATAGTAGGGTTTGAGATAGTGATCCCAATCTAAATGCCTTATTGATGCTTTAACATTCTTGAAAAATGAATGAAAAATACACATGCAATATATTACCAATATGGACTCAAGTTATATTTACAAACAGCATAATCAAGGTCTCATGATGTTATTTTAACCTAAAAGTAAGGTCAAATAGGTAGTTTCTTAGTCTAGGAAAGGAAAGCCTAGGCTTTAGGTCCAAGGAGAATATAAGACAAATTTAAGGTATGAGAGGTCATCAATTGATCATCATGTTTCAAGGAGGATATATAAATACTATTAAATACCTCAATTTTAAATAAATTAACACATATAGGAATCAAAAAACATTTTTCTCACTTAGAATAGGGTAGATATTCAATCTTGTTAACAAAGTACTTGAAAAGAGTTTAAGGAGAGGTTGACATGATGTCTAATGCCTAAAACATCTTAAAAACTACCATGATGGTATCTATATACTCTTAGTCATAAAATATAATATTAATCATGGTATTAAGACCCTATAAATATTCATATCAAGGTCAAATTAAGTGAAGTCCAAGTGAAACATGACTTGTCTAGGGAAGAGGGAATATATTACAATCAATGTAAGATGTTCATAATATGCCATGATGTGTTTTTACATACCAAATGTTTTGATAAAGTTCTCAAATTCTTTGAAAAAATTAATAAATGGACAAGAATATATAAAAATGGTTAGGAAAGATCTTTTATCAAGAGTAAAATATGAGAAATATAAGAAAGGGGAATGTTTTTGGATGAATCCATAGCTCCATAAGCATAAATTGAAGGTGGGAAACATGTTAAATCAGCGTAAAAGATTAGTGTAGAATGAGAAAGAGAATTTATTTGAATGTTTGGGGACATAAATAAACATTTTATGAGGTGTATAGAATGAAAATAAAGGATAATAAGAAATATATCAAGCTTAGACTCCTCAAAGAAGCCATTTTTTCTTTACACACAGTCTAACTAGACAAGGTTTATACTAGGTCTAGTTGGTGAATGAGAGAAGTTGATGAAGTACAATGATTGAAAGGGTATGTAGTGGTATTATGAGATAATATTGGATGTAAATATTCATAACACACTAATACAACCATGAGGTACCAATCCTAACATCCAAATCCATCAAGGTGCCTAGTAAACCTATTGGGTTTTGAGAAGGCCTAATTCCAAATGGTAGTTCATCTTCACTTATAACTCTTGGTAGACTATTTAGATGATTTAATAATTATTTTAGGTCAAAATATAGGTGTGATAACTTGTGGAGTGTAGAGGAGGCATTAGGAGATCCATCCTTGAGCTCAAGAGCACTCACACTAATGCAAAATTGGAAGAGCAAGTTCGATAGGATAAATTTTGGAGCTCACATCTAATTTAATGATATGAATGGGATAAAAATTATTTAAAATGAGTTAGATAATTTAAATTTTAAATAATTTTTTGAATTGGTCTAAAACATGAAGATACAATCTTTATGAACAATGGTTAAGAGTAGAAAACTATCTAAAACACTTGTAAAACCCTTGAATGAACTAGATGGAGAAAATAAGCTTGGAATTCCACCAAAATGGCATAGTTTGGAAATTAAATATATTATATCATTTATAAGACTCACTCAGGCTCCCCTCGATATAGGGGATCTCTACATAATTGTATGGACATCATGCAAAATAGTGTTTTTCTCACTATTTTGTGTATTTTTCAAGTTTTACAGAAGATCTAAAGATGCAATGAAGTTTTAAGGGAGTATTATGAACTTTTAAATATTATTAAGGTAATTTATTACTAATTAAAAAATTCCAAGTGTCCAAAATAGAGATCTCCTTCTAGCCAGTCAAAGCTGGCATAGTGAACACAAGGTGGAATGTATGGAAATCTCAAGTGGATATCCTTTTAAAGTATACCTAAGCAGTATAAGGATATGGATAGTATTTAAAAGTGTCATTAACTACCTAACAAATATTTTCATGAGAAATTGAATCAAATTTTGAGGCCAAGTGTGAGGTGTGACAAAAAAGAAGAGTTTTTAGACTCCAGGCAGTGATGGCTTCCTTCTAGGTATTTCTAGATGATTAGGATCAAAACCAATGCATGAAATTGTACGATTAAAGGAATTAATTATTATCTAAATCATAATACCTATCCATATTTATTTTTTGGATGTTAAAATAGGTTCAAATGATGAAGGTATTTTTCTTATCCAAGATTGAGAGTTTTTATGCCACTTTTCATAGGTTTCATGACTTGTTTGCACATTTAGACCTCCTCAAATCATATGGATCATTTAAAATATCTTTATCATGTAATTTTGAATCATTTTATCATATTTACAAGTGTATAAGTGACCTCTGGACTTCCCTTTTCTTGCTCTTCTCTCAAAAGTTATAAATATGGACTCTTTTAGCTCTTTTGAGCAACCTCCATTGGTTCATGGTGAAACCCTCTCAAAATTTATACTTGAATGACTATTTAAGGAATAAAAATGTTATTTTACTACTTAAATTATATTAAATTAAGTTTTAGTGTAATAGTATTGGTCTTGTGTAGTAGAACATTATCTTTTCTAGCATGTTATCCTTGATTATTCACCAAATGTGTAGAAGAGCAATTGTTACATATCTTTGTTAATGTTCTTTTCTAAGTGTATAGATTTTTAAGAAGTGTTTCATGAATTTATCACACAAAGGAATAATTCATTACCATTTTAAGCATCAAAATGCCTTTTGTACCTAACTTATTAAACATTAATGTGTCAATACAACTTTACTTGTGAGTTTTGTGTGAAAGAAGTCTTGTTTGACTCTAAGTGGTAAAATTTAAGTCAATGGGAGGAAATATACTATTTTTTAATCACCTTTTTTATCTCTCTTAGTTTTTTTATTAACCCTTTTCATCCAAAGTTGATATTCAAGGAAGTGTTTCAAATATTACATCAAGGGAACTAGCCCTTCTTGAGATTCATCTCAATAAAATTATCACCCATAACAAGAGAGATGTTTCCATTTTTCCACTTGGATGAGGAAAGCTAGGCATCTCCTCAAGGGGTTCAAATCCAAGTGACAAAAATAATGAAATTTCCTATCAAATTTCCCTCAATAACCTAAAAAATACTCTTCTTTGGGTTACGAGAAATCCCATACCTTCTACACCTTTCAAATACCTATTGTAAACATATGATGTGGTCCTCCCTATTTTTAGAAAAAATAGTCAGATCATCTATGTATATAGTAAATAATTTACTTACCAAACCTAGGAAAACATGAACCATGTCTCTTTGGAATGTTGTTCTTATATTGATAAGCCCAAATGACATTCTTTTATAAGCAAATGTGCCCCACTTGGTAGTGAAAGCAACCTTCATCCTATCTTCTTGATTCATCAATACCTAGTTATATCCTAAAACTCCATCAAGAAAATATATCATATCATAACTAAAAACACTTTTTATAACTTGATCTAGAGCTATAAAAGGGTATTTATCCTTTATAGATGACTCATTTAGGTTCCTAAAATCAATGCACAATCTTTTTTCACCATTCCTTTTTCTTAGTAGGACTACATTGGAAACCCAAGTAGAGTGCCTAATGAGAAATACAATCTTGGAATCAAATAAATTTTTAAATTCTATAAAAATCATGGGATATAAAATAGGGTTGATATGCCTTTGTTTCTATCTAAAATGTTTGCAATCTTTCTTTAAGGGTATGATATGATCAAGGAATTTTGGATAAAAAATATTCAAGTCATCATAGGACCATGATATTATGTCCTTCTATCTTTGCATCATGTCCTTGGCCCTTTTATCTTCAATACTTGTACATTTTATCCTAATTTTAACTAGCTAAGATTGATCTTGAGCTCCAAGATCAACTACTTTGTAATCTTTCCCACTTGCTTTGGGAATCCTAGTATTCTCAGCTATTTTATCCTAATCAAATAAACTCTCCAAGGAAATCATGCCCTTTTTTATTTTATTATCATTTATCTGAATGAATTTTTCATTAAATCTACTATCTCCTTCAAGATTACTCTCATTAGCCTCATTTAATACATGGGCCTCAAAGAATCCCAAGTTGGTCATGAAATCTAGGATTTATTGGTCATCACTAAAAACCTATAGGTGGTTGATGTTATTTGGGATAGAAGGTAGAGGAAATAGATAAATGTTAAGATTTTAATAATTAGGGTTTAACACAATAGTGGATATAACTAAGGCAATCATCATCAACCTTATTTTTCTCCCTAGGGATGGAAAGAATGTTGAAGACACCAAAATATTCCAGTAAATCCCAAACTCTAAACTTATATCTTTTAAGATATGAAAACATACACTAATATTTTCTCCTTACCTGATTAACTACAAGTCTTGAGTCACCATAAGCCAAGAGATCCTTAACCTTATTCCAAATGGAAAATTTCAATCCAAGAATCAAGGTTTCATACTTTGCAAGATTATTGATTCAAGGAAACTAAATTATATAATCAAATTTTAGTTCTTTCCCAAAAATATTGCTAAGAAAAATTCATAATCTAGACCAAGATTTAGACCTAGCACCATAAAAATGTAACTTAGAAATTTCAATAAAAGCATGAGAATTTTTAGGACTACATACCTTATAAGTATTGAGAGTATACACTCCTAATTTGAAATCCATCATGTTGATTTCATCAGAGTCTAGCATATTGACCCTTTCCTTCATAGCATTATATTATATGATCATGTGTTTAATCTGAGGCTCTCTTTCCACTCTAATTTGGTTTTGGACCCCTTTCCATGGAAGCCACAAATGTGAACATTCAATGGACACATATCCATTTAGGGTATTTATCCACTCCTTGCTAAAAAATAATCCATAATCACCAAGAATGTCCACTACTTGGATGCCAGTAAATTGTTGGAATCTAAGTTCAAAGGCAAGTTGCATATGAACATTTAATAATTCTCCAATTACTTTGACTCTAGATTTATCTAATTGAGTGATAACTTTTTTAGATTTGAAAGGATTCAAACCAAGATGATTATAAATACCTATTGGCATAATGTTTGTGGATGCACCAGAATCTAAAAAAAAGTTATGTAGATTTTTAACAAACATTTTGATAGTTAGTAGAAAAGGTGGGGTTCTATCTTAGCTTTGTACATAGAAATATTGGCATTATTAGTCTTGGGTGGCCTACTAGGATTTTAAGACAAAGACTCTAATAATAGGTATCTTTTCTTAGTTATCTATGTCAATTCATGCAATGTGATATTATCCTTTATTATCTTTATGTCCTCCACAATATTGTACCTAGAATTATTGGAAGAATTAAATGCATTAGTATTATTTTTAGGAGTAATTACCTTTGGAGGCTCTGGGTTATTATTTGAGGTAGTGTTTAGAGGAGTATCAAAGTTGTTTGGAGGTGTTGAAGTAGTCAAGTGATGCTTCTATTTTATTTTCTTTAGAGGGTAGGTCCTCTTCAAGAACTGGTAAAAAGCATGGACCTCTTATGAAATGTCATTAATTTTATTATCTTCTTATAAGGGGAAGTTAAGCATGTCTACCATGAAGTCTTGGTTAGTAGATTTATATCTTAATGTACCTACATTATTATCTCTATTAGGAAAAACTTCAAAGGTGTTTAATTCTTCCTAAAAGGCCTCAAAGGCTTTGAAAAAATCAATGCAGTCTATTTCACCATGCCTAGAAGTGCATCATACTCTAAAAAAATTAGGCAAAACAATATCAAAAATATTTATATCCATTTTTTTCTTATCAAAAGACTCATTTTTCTTTTTTTTATTGTAACTATAATTGTGTAGCCTATTATTGGGCCTATTGAACCATTAGAAAGAAAAGTTTCTACCTAAGCTCTCTCTAGTACTAGCAACTTGTTTTTAAAGTTGAAGAAAATTAGTTCATAACTTTTAGACCATTTTTAGAATAGAGTCATTTTCATTTTTGGGAGCCTCAGAGTTATGAACTTGATTAGTGATAGTGGATGGTATTGAAATATTTTGATCATTTGGATTAAATCTAATGGAAGTATGGTTCAAGAATCCCAAGTTCTAGTTAGGAGTAGAATGACTTAAGGGTAACCAGTTCAAAGTTGGGAGTTGATTCAGAGCTGGCATAATATGATTGTTATTGGGGAAGACATTCAAAGTGGGAAAATGTGGGTTGAAATTGGGAATAGAGTAATCCATCTGACCTCGGGGTTACATTTGATCATTTATGGTTACTACTTTAGAATAGGATAAGGTAAGAGTATTCATAAGTCTAACAACCATATTTATGAAAATAGAGGTCATGGGATCTAAATAATCTTTATAGATTTCTAAGAATAAAGCCTCATCTAGTATATAGGGAGATATAGTCCTACTAAACATATTTTTAAACCTAGCATTGAAAGCTTTTATGGGTTCATTTGTATCCCTTTTTCCATGGTGAATTCTTGGTGCAAGGCACAAACACTAATAATTTTTCCAAATTGGTGAATAAAGACATTATTAAAGTGGTCCCAACTATTAATTTAATTCTTAATAAAATTTAAAAACCATTCATATACAACATATTTAAAAGTGAAAGGAAATAGTCTACATGTTACATCCTCATGGACCAAATTTAATAACCTTAATTCAATTTTAAGTGATTTATTATATTCCTCAGTAGTTACAATACTTTTAGGACTAAATATTGGAAAATATTTATCAAGGTTATGAGGAAGGTCATGTACCACACCTAGCACATTTATATAAGAACCACTAAGCCAAGCCATACCTTGATAAAGGTCAAACACAGGAAAATTTTGAACTAGTGAAATTGGCAAAGACTTTGAAAGCCTATACTTATCTTTGTCCTACCTAGCTCTTCTATGGACTTCTAACTCTAGTAGAGGTTCCTTAGTCTCTGAATTAGATCTTGTTCTAATTTTTGGTAGTTGTAGATTGATAATTTCAAGTCCTAATTGAAATACGATGTGTCAAATTAATTTTTATGAAGATCATTGATTACATTTGCACATTAAGCAAATTTTGTAAATATTCATGTAAATAATAATAATTGATAACAATATTTAACTAAATTAACTCAAATAAGTGTTAAAATACATAACTAAGATCAAAATTTGCATGTTTCAATTTCAATGAACTCAATTGATGAAAGGATCTATGGATCTTTGATCAAAATAAATATTACTAACCTCAAATCTATTGAATCCATAATTCTAAAGTTATATTTACCATAATTCAACATATATTTTCAAAGAATGACAATCATTATCTAAATGAGCACAAATACTGGTCTAAAACTATTAATATCACCAACCTTTACATAATTATGCTAAAATAAACACAAATATGCAAATATTAATGTGAGATTTGAAAAAATTTCTTAAAAACCAATAAAGATATTATAAATCTACAAAGAAGGCCCTCCCTATAGTACTAGTGGAGCTACTCCTTTCAATGCCTCTAAGTGTATCACAAGTTCTCTTAGTGTTCATATAACACTTATCATTTAATAATTTGAATAATTTAGAGCATGAGTTGTAGGTTGTCAAAATTTGCTTACCTATGATAAAATAGTTGTAGAACAAGTAAAATGTTCCATAATATTATATAATTTTGTGGTTGGGAGCCACCTTGGTCTATATATTCGTAAATAAGTATATATATGATAATTTGTGTGAATTATACTCAAATTTAAGCTAATCATAATCTATGTGAATATTTTATAGTGGAATTTAAACTAAAGTGGTCTGGTTAAAAAGGAATTAAAAAGGCAGGGTAAGGTAGAGAAGAAAAGTATTGTTGATCTTCATCTCAAACATCATGACAAAGTTCAAATGTTTCCCAGGCATGCACTTAAAACTAATATATGAGCTGAAGTATCTTAATCTCAAATAAAAACATATATGAGGCAAACTTCAAAAAAAGATAAGACATAATGCAAATAAGAACCCTACTTTAAAGTTTTACTCCTTTAAGAAGAAAGGTAATGCACATATACAAATATAGAGTAAATAAAATGAATCAAACTAAGGAACATTCAATTAACCTAGCATATGCACAAGTTATAAATTATGCATTCAAAAGGTGCATGCCAAGAATTCAAAAAAACTATTCAAATCTAATATTCGAAACAAATAATTAAGAGAGAAACCTTATAGAAATTGATACAGACAAATGTGGATAATATTTATAGAATTCCTTTCTTGCATTAATAGCTAAAAATTATACAAATTTTGGCTCAAAACTCCCTCCTCTTTACAAATGACAATGCTCCTTTTATAGACTTCAAGGAAGCATGTAAGTCAGTTGCATCAACTTACAAGTGTACACAATGTAAAGGAAAGGTACCCTTTCTACAATGTTTATAAAATACACTAGACTTTATAAAATAGATTGACCTTTAGGTAAATGTGCTAAAAATTAAATTTCACATGCCTTTACAAAATAATATTCCATTTTTAAAATTTATAATGCTTCTAAAAAAGGGAATATTCCTAACTAACTAGTGGACCTTGTGTTGATGAAGTCCCTTGATCCTATTGAAGTAACTTCATTGCATTTTGATGTTGTTCATAAATAATTTTCAAATTTACTATAGTTTCTAAGAATATCTCATCCTCTTACTCAGCTAAGTCTTCAGTATCTCTATTATTTATCTCCAATATTTCCTTAATTCTCCTTTCCTCAACTATATTTTTCCTACATATTTAGGATCATATCCATGATCCTATGATTGTCATTCCCAAACCTGCCTTAGATCTTTCTCTTTACCTCCAACATGAATAAATTGGTCTTATGTTTGAACTCATCATCTGCAATGATGGCCATGGAGTTGAGTTTTGTAGTTTCAATCATGGTGCCCATGAATCATTCAATTATGTCTAGTATCTCTTTATCATCCTTGATGAGTATATATAATATACTAGACCATGTACTCAAACTATTGATTTTATCTATAATCAACCCTAAGATGGTGTTTATATGAGAAATGTTGATGGTCTTTAAACCAAGGATTTTGTCCCCTATCAGGTTGCTAATTAAATCCTTCAACTTTTCCTTGGAACTCTCCCATTGGGTGATTAAACCCTTAGCTACTACATCCTATTAATTTAGTGTACTTTGTCTTTCCCTTATTGAATTCAGAGATTCAAACATGTCATAAAATTATCCCTCAAATATTTTAATCATTACATCAAGAATAGACAAAACAACTTGTTTCTCCAGATTCTCCTTCTACCTCCCTAGGTCATCTATTTATTGTTTCATGCCCTTTATGGAAGTTTATAGTTAGGAACTTTGAGCCTAGGCAAACTCAAGTATATCCTCTTAAAAAATGGGGTGTTGACTTGGTTTATAACCCTTCACCTAAGTCAATCCAATGAGAGGCTCTACTTTATAAAAAGTGAGTTCCTCCCCTGTAATCATTGTTCTTTTTTTAGAAACTCTCTACAAGCTAGTTGTGGTTGGGTCAAATTTGACACCAACTAAAGAATGTGTAATCTTTGGAGGATCTTGGGTCTCAATTTATGAGACACTTAAATATCTAAGAGTAGATACTTGTCTTTCCTTCTCTTCTTTCTATAGCTATAAAATCTATGGTTTGAGATCCTCATGAACATGGATGTTAATAGACTTTGTAAGTTGTCATCTCAAAATAGACATCAACCACTCTGAATCTAGTTGATGTTCATATTTAATTTTAATCTATTTTGCTTTCAAATGTTTCATAACATTATCTTGGGGGTCCTAATGTCTTAATTCATCAATCTATAAATTTAGTGAGTCTTTGTTCTTGAAAATAGTGTCTACATTGTCCTAATTATATAACATAGTTATACTAATAATCAAAGGGAAAGGATGGAATATCCCATTCCTTTTGCCTTTGTATACACCATCAATACTTTGAATAATTGGTATGTTATCTCCTATTCAGCTAACTTGGTGGGTTCATAGACTGGTCATTTAAGTGGTTGACATAAGGTTCCCTTTATCCTTATTATAGTGTAGTTATCATATAACCAAATTTCCCCAATAAGTTACACATACGTATTCATTAAGGGACTTATCCTCATCATAGGTAACCCTATAATAATTTCTACTAGGGCTAGGTACACACAGTCATAAATGAATTGTATGTGGTCCCTATACTTGAATATATGTAGTTTCAAATAGTAATTGGATATTGTTTTCTTTCCATATGGTGACAAATTTTTGATGTTAGGGATTTTGGTAGTGGCCAATAGGGGATACAAATTATAAGAAACCATAAATAAGTGATTACTAGTCTTCTTATTTATGGAAGAGAATTGTTGCTTCAGGAAAATATTGATCATTTTTCCTATGGGAGTAGCAAGTCCCTTTTTGACCATGAAATATATATATATATATATATATATATATATATATATATATATATATAAGGGACCTAGGTTTTGTTGACATAAGTGGTGGTGGGGGCCTAGACAATATATAAATCAATGTCATAATCATTCTAATTTATATGCTAAATTGGGTGATTGGGATCCTTCAAGTGTAGTTAGAAACTACATGGGTTCCTGAATATAACCATGGGGTAATGGTTGTTTTCATGTCATTTTCTCTATACCATTCCCTAATTGTGAGTTAATGTACTTAAGGCTTGGGTAACTTGTAATAATTTTCAAATGCAATAGGAGAGTGTAATAAACTCTCCTAAATTTGTTTTCATAGATTATCATATCTTGATCAATTTTGAAATCTTTGAAAAGAAGGGAAATAACATTGATGCAATGTAATACATTTGGTTTCACTACTTCATGGTGGAGATTAGTCATTTTAATGGAGACTATGGCATAGAATTTATGGAAAATTATGCCATTCTTTTCATCTTCTTCGGTGATTGCTTGTAACTCTTCAATGTCATAGAAAATATTGGTCTATTTATTATCCCTAGTGTTCAATGCTACAACATCAAATTCAATGTCTGTAAAGACCCTTCCTTCTATGTTTAAATTCAAATATAGTTTTGTATCATCCCTATTTTGTTGTTTTCTTGATGCCATGATTGTGAACTTTATAAATTTCTCACTAGTGGTCTAAAAATTACTTTTGGATCAATTTTTTCTTGTTTAAGTGAAAATTGAGCTCTCTCTAGTTTGACTATAATTAGATTGGGATCAAATTAGGGCTTTTAAAGATGCTAGGGCTTTTTATAGGTATTTTTGAACTTTAATGGTAGCGTCTATTTACACTCTGGTAAATTTATTTCCTTTGATTTGATTTATACTTTGGCCTTTATACCTTCACATTTTTTGATCCCACAAAATCTTTGGTTTTGTCTTTTTATACTTAGGTATCATTTATGTGGTAGCCCTCTAGTATCTAGTTGACTTTTTAGCAACACTTTATTCATAAATGTTTTAAAACTTGACCATTGCCTTTTAAAATTTGTTTTCAATCTCACTCCATTGGATCATATTTTATATATCAACATGAGTCATTGATCTCGATCTTATGAGTTGTATGTCATTGGCTATCTTTTATATCAGGTCTTTGGTAATGCCACTTGGTAATTACAGGGACCTTCTAAGCCCTACATCTTTGCCAGTCTCATAGTCAACATGTTTTCACCTTATGGTAGCTCCATGCTTGCTCAAAGGTTATATTCAATATTCCATAGTGATCTCACTCTGTTCAATCATGTTATCCCAATTAGATGCTAGTCATCAATCCTAAAAAAGTGTACAAACTTTAAGTTAGCATGGGACCATGTAAAGAAAATAGGTTAAATAATTTAGTCTAAGGTTTTATTTCATGTTAATAAACATGAAATAATCTGGACTCTAAAGTATTTAGGCTATGTTTGGAACAAAATAAAAAGGACCCCATCAAATGATAGAAGATATAAACATAAGTCTTTAGCCTAAGGTTCTATTGCATTCATGAATGCAATTGGAACCTTGGGATAGAGACTTAGGTTATGTCTATATCTGCAAACATTTAGAACGTGATAAATGAAATGAGTCCCAAAAGGGGAGGATCTTAAGACATTAAGGGATCTAACCTAGGTTATTATGCTAAGGTTTGGTCATGTTGAAAAACATGACTAAACCTTAGGATGAGAATTTAGGTTAAGTCCATGGAATTCATAATTTATCTTATGCAAACCTAAACCTAGTTATAAAGGTCCTTAGATCAAAGCATGACATTGAATACATCTAAGTTGAACGATTTATTTTATCATTGAAGTGTATGGCTATTTTCCAAATGAGACCCCATTGATCTTGAAAAGGCAAAGACATGTTCATTTATCTAAGTGGGATTGGTTCATAAACTTAGATTGGTTCATGAACTTGAATTTTTATGGTCTCATGAACATAAATGATATCTTTGTGGGTGTCAATGATGTTTTAATGAATGTCAAAATTGAGATTTTGCAATATATCACTGGGACTTAAATTTGATAGCCTCATGAATGTTAATGATAACCTCATGGATATCATTTGATGGGCATGAGAACACCAATTTTAGACTCACATATTTAACTATAGGGACTAAAATTTGATGGTCTCATGAATGTCAATGATGGCCTCACGGATGTCAATTGATGGATGCAAGAACATTAATTTTAAGTATTGTGAATAGTGGGTCCCTATGTAACTTTGAGTTGATACACTTCATTTGATTATCCCATTTGATGGAATGTGAATACTTAATTATGATCTAAGTACTAAAATATGATTGTTTCTTATAAATATAAATAGATCAAGTGAGATAGCTTATCATAAGTCTTAAATCTTAGAACGTGTTAAAAGGACCCTTTGATTACTTTAACATAGGTTTTATCCTAAGGTTTCATTATATTAATAAATACAACTAAAATATTAAGGTAAAACTTAGGCTAAGATATTTTTTAAAATAACAAGGAACCCACTTTAGTATTTAATCATGGTCTCGTGTCATCCAATCTTCAACCTCCATGCAAACGTGGGTCATTGATCATGGTCTAAGTGATTGAGTGGGATTGTTCTTTGGGGTGATGTCTTAGATCTATTGGTCTTATCTTGCTCTGTTTGACATTTGATCTATGCTCAAGTGAAGACTATTGATCCTATAAAGAAGCATGATATTTATGTTAAGACCCATAGACATGAGGGGACATAGGATAAAGCATTAATACTAAGGTCTCATTCATGTTAATAAACATGAATAGGCCCTTATAATTAAGACGTTAGTCTAAGCTTACAAAAAGAGGGACCATGCGAATTAAATTTATACCATGTTAAAATAAAGGGAAATAAAGGATCTCAAGACTTAAAGGGGGCCAAGGCTATAATTTTTAGGCTAAGGTTTTGTTGTGTTGAAAAACATGATGAAACCTTAGTGTAAAAATTAATCTTAAGTCCTTAGCATTTTAAAGGTGTTCCCATCAAAAAATTTCTTGTTAGTTTTCAAATTTGGTCTAAAATAATCTTGTATTACAGTTTTTTAATGAGGGTTTTAGGAATTTTAAACATGGATTCAACTTGACTTTTAATATATCAAAGGCTATTAAAAAGGTCATATTGAGATAAAATCATTAAAATTATAAAACCTAGGTATAATCCCATTAAGGAGAGCTCCATTAAAACTATGATCTAAAACATAGAGATCCATTGTTATCAACATTAGGAAAAGATAAAATACTACCATGAATAAAAAAGACCAACCAAACCAAGGGGTAGATGATCTTAAATTACAAATAATGTGCAAAACATGTTAATAATGTTCTAGTTAAGTAAATTTGAATTTCAAAATACAAATTTTACATATTTTTAACATAAGGGTCCCCATTTTTCAAAAATAGGGGGATGTTTCCATCAACATAAACTTCTTACCATTTCATTAAAAGGAAGTTATAGCGTTAGCCAAATTTGAAAAAAATTAGAAAATCTCATTTTACCATCTAGTCCCATAAAACTGCATACTTCATATACATTTTTAGGAGCAGAGCACTCTTAGATAAATTTAATCTTTGTTAGATAAATAAAAATTATATACTTATATATTATATGCCCCAAATAGTGTATCTTAGTTAGAAATAACACATATTTATACATCTTACCAAACAATTTATGTTGGCTTAGCCTTGAAAACACTAAACATAAATGTTGTTCATGTTTAACTTCATTCTTAGAATAGATCAGTATGTCATCAAGGAAAACTATAATAAGCTTATGTATAAAATAATTTAATACACTATTCATTAAATTCATAAATGAATCAGGTGGATTAGTCAAACCAAAATAAATTATCATAAACATATAATGTCCATACTGATTTTTGAAAGCCATTTTATGGATGTCTTCATCCTTGATTCTCAATTACTAATAGCTTGATCTCAATTCTATCTTAGAAAATATAGTTACATCCTTCATTAGATCAAATATATAATCTTTCCTTGACAAAGGATAATGATTATTGATAGTAACCTTGTTAATCATGCAATAGTCGACACACAATCACAAGGTTCCATCCTTATTTTTCACAAAGAACAAAGGTGTACCCCAAGGTGGCACACTTGGCCTAATACTAACATTTTATAGTAGCTATTATAGTTGAGATTTTAGATCTTAAGATTTTTTAACATTCATATGATAAGGTGCTTTATATGTATGGGCTACCCCTAGTGTTATATCAATAGAAGAGTCAAACTCTCTCTTAGGAAATATACAAGGTAAGTTTTTTGGAAAAGCATTAGAGAATTATTGAAAAAAAGGTTAGTATTGGAATGATATTTATATTATAGGTGTTTTTTAAAGCATCTATATAAAATATAATTTACATCTTTTATGTACTAATTTATTTGATTGTAAGGTTGATAGTAACTTGTGTACATTAGGTTTCAACAAACCATTAATTACTACTAATTTTCCCATGTCATCAAAATATTTAATCATTTTATTACAACAATCTATACTAGATTTACGTTTTTTAACCAATCCATGACTGGAATAACTTTATAATAACTAAGATGAGCTAAAAATAGGTTAACCTGGGTTTTTAAATTACTTAAGTCAAAGCTTACTTGTTTAAGACATTTAAAAACTGACACTCTTTTACCTACGTTGAACTCAACATCCCAACCATCCTTCAATGTCACATGGTTTAGTTTATAGTTATTCACTAACTTTGGATTTTTATATATATATATATATATATATATATATCCTAAATCAAACAAAACTAAAACATAAATATCATTTAATTTACCACTAAATTTGATAGTGGTTACTTGAGAATCTAAGTTTCTATTATCCACAAATGCATAGACCTTGTGGTTAGCTTATTGACCTACTTTTAGCTTAGGAAGATCCTTTTGATATTTATTATCGTGACATTCCCAACATACTATAGTACTTTGAGGTGACACAAGAATGATATTTGCCCCAATGGTAGGTACATTTCAACTACCTTGGGTATGATTTCTCTTAAAATATGTAGACTTAGAAGAATTTAGCTTTTCAAAATTCTTATATTGCCTTTGAAATTTATTAAAACCATTGATACTCTTGGTAAACTATGGTTATTATCAGATTTATTAAAATTCTTAGTGAAGGGGATAGATTTTTATTCTTATATTGTTGTTATTCTATTTAAAATCTTGCGTCAACTTTTGATGATATTTTTTAGTCTCATACCTTATTATCATATTCAATGGAAGTATTTAGAGCTTAGGATTACTCATGTTGACATAGTGCATTAATATCTCCTTCATGACTAATTTGAACATGGTAAATTTATTATCTACATCATGCATGTAATTAACATGTACTAGGTATTGATAATTTGGCTTCTTAAACCAAATATCAATGCCTAAAATTAAAAACATCCCCATGAAACCCACCCAAGATTTCACATGGTGATATTCATGCTTTATGATGTCCTCTCTAGTCTCATTTTGAGCCTTTTAGCACTATTTAAGGTATCAATTTTGTGTTAGAGCTTGCTTGTGAAATCATTATGTCGTAAGTTGTCTTAGGTTATTAGGTGATATACTAGGTTGTCATGGTGGTCCTTAGATGAGTGGGATAGTGTTGACATGATTTTTGAGGTCTAAATAATGGTCTAAACTTTTTTTGATAATATTACGGTCTCTTAGCAAAATTTAAGGTTTTTATGGAAATTAAGGTTGTTAGTTATTATGATTTTAAGCCTATTTTAAACCACCTCTTATGATATGACATTTTAATAACATGATATAGGTATTTTCAAGCCTTGTTCAAGAAATAAAATTAGGTCTATGATACATCTAAGGCTACTCTTTATGGTATACTTTGTCAAATTTTTTCAAGCCTTATTTAGCCTTCTCGGTCATCAAATATACCATTTAAGCATGTCATTAGAGAAATATTATAACTACAAATTCCTTATAGATAAAATGTCCCAATGTTTTGAGATGTGTTAAAAGGTTTTTTAAATAGTATAAGTCATATCAAGGTGTTTTTATGTGCATAAGAGGATCCTTTTGAAGCTAAACCACCTTTATTCCACCAAATGGGTCCCACACATGTAAAAATTCATATTATCAAATCCAAAACCATAACATCAAGTTTTGAAAATGTTTTTGAAATATATTTTCCCTCTGTCTACCCTCCAATGGCTTCTTAAATCTTTAAACATAGAAAATGTAGAAAATAAGCTATTTTATAGGAGTCTTATAGGTTGTACAAATCTATACAATAGGTCCATATAAAGCGAGGTCAAATATTTCACTATAGTTTATTTTAGGTGTCTCAGAGAAGTTTCACATCAAAAATATACAAAATAGGTCCAAAACCATTTCCCTTCTCTACTGAGCTCTTTTGTAACCATGGAAAACACTTCAAGTTTGTACTCAGTCTATACATGAGAGAGAAGGTGAGGGTCTAAGATATTACATATAGGAATGGGGCCTAATTACCTTATAATATTATGAATTAGTTTCAATATTGACCCACTATTATATATGAACAAACATTAAAAACTTAATCATTTAGAGTTGCCTTCTTCATATATGTAGGGGTCAAATTTAGAGTGGTTTTAGTGCATTTTTGGAATGCTTGATGAAACCAATGATTGTAAATGTATTATAGAAATAATAAAGGTCCTTCCATGACACTATCCACCCATATTTCACATGTTTTAGTCCAAAAATAAAATAAAAATTTAGGTTTTCTCTATTTATAGGCTATGGAAAATGTTCTTCTTCTTGAAGAGTCCTCAAGGCATGATAATGTAAGTGAATTATGATTTTAGGTTTTGTGATATTTTATTGAATTAAATTTAATATTTTTAACCTAAAAATCATATTTGAGTGATAAGATGGTCAATAAAATCCCTTCAAGATCCTATCTCCATTGTAACTACCATGTGTGTTGTGATCTCCTTTGTAAAGTAGAAACAAGGTAGATGTAAGGGTCATTACTTTGATTTAAGGGAATAAAATTTACTTATCCAGTTATCATGTCCTATGTTTTCTCCCTCATTACCCATATATTGTATACTCAAATCCCATTCTCATGTTTAATCCTTGAAAGGATAAACCCTCATAACCCTAACTATAGTTATTTATCAAGTAGACCAACTAAATGCTAGACTGATTAGATAGGGACATTAGGACAATTTGAAGACTTTATGAGTTATAATTACATAATAATAAGTATGGTTATGAAGGTAACAAGATCCATCAGGGACCAACACATCAAATCTTCCCAAGAGAATAACTTAGTCAAGGCTTTCTTTCAATGTAAAGAGTGATTTGACTACAAGTCCGAAGAGGCACTAAGAGTATGATGAGGTTAAGGAGGTTTAGAGGAAAACAATGGAATTATAATGTCATCATTATATTTATGACACCCATGAAATCAATGAAACATCAAATCCCACCTTTTTAGTGAAACACTAATAATTAGTTGGCCTAAAACGCACAACTATAGGCTTGACTATGGGAATAGGGTAGATTGAGCAAAGGAGA
This sequence comes from Torreya grandis, assembly GCA_037957365.1. Lineage (NCBI taxonomy): Eukaryota > Viridiplantae > Streptophyta > Pinopsida > Cupressales > Taxaceae > Torreya > Torreya grandis. Next base: position 1,142,740 of record JARHVA010004086.1, on the reverse strand, counting down.
TATGATAGAGTTTATTTAAGTGTGTGAAGTGAAAAAATATGAAAAAAATCACAATAATTATTTGAATATTGATAAATTGAGATAATTTTGTCATGAAGAGGGATGTCCACTCCTTACACACAACTAGCCTATAGGCAAGGTCAATGGGAAGAATAAAGAAGACATGAGAAACCATATAAAGAGTTAAGGTGTAGGAGTGATAAAATATTTTCCTAAATTTTATCAATTATTATCTAGTGATTTTATCCTTTGATGACAAAGGAAGGCCTGAATGACCTAATTAGGCCTCACTAGACCTAAATAGAAACCTACAACTAGGTTTATAAATAAGAGGATGAGAATATGATGAAACATGATATGAAGAGGGTTAAAAAGACAATAAATGGTTTTATATTGTCTATTAATGGTTATTATTCTCTCTTGTGTTTTTTTCCCTCAAATTCAAATAAGAATCTTGACATGTTATTAGGACTTTTAGGCTTAAACTGATAGTTCCAGGCAGGACCTTGGTAAGAAGAGCTAAGTGCCATGAACCCTAAATAAGAAGTGAATAATAAGTGATTAAAATAGAGGATTAGGATTTTATCTCTTAAAAAATTTATTCCAAATTCAATTTTTTGGTCCTTGAGACAGACAAAAGGATCCTAATGGCCTATTAGACCTATTAGGCCTAAACTAGTATATATGGACTTGTGCCTAAAAATGGAAACAATTTATATGTTTTAGGGATTTTGGAAGGGTTTAAAACATAATAAAAGGTATTAAATAAAACATAAAAAAGTTTTTATAATGTTAAGGGACTTAAATTGATGAAGGAAGACACCTAGACTAAGCCTTTAGGGTCTTATAGACCTAGTTACTCACAAACCTGAAACAAGAGTAAAATGGGCATACAGAGGATGGAATCAGAGGGAGCCCAGTCCAAAGAAAATTTTCAAACCTTGAATAAATATTTAATAAGTCTCAAACCCTTAATCACTTTATAGAGATAGAAAATATTACTCAAAACTCTAATATAAATTGTCTAGCACTTAGACTGGGCATGATAATATTATCTAAGGTAGACTTACAAGAGAGAAGGAGATTGAAATGGAATATAGGTAGATAAATGAAAAATAAAAAGGTGATATTATAAGTTAGGTTACTTTGTGAATTTGAATTCACCAACCCACCTATAAGAGCCTCAAACTCAGTTTAAGCCTATAAGGCCTAGAGCCGTACTTAAACCTCAAGACCCCACCTCAATCTGAGTGATAAAATCTAAGCCCCATGGTAATCAATAAGTAATTAAAAGGTGTAATAGTATGGTAAACGTCATAATAAAATTTTTTAAGGTAGAGTAAAGTAGAAAAGTGATCAATTTAGTCTTAAGACCCCTCTTGAACCAAACTATCCTAGGATGCCACCTAGAACTAATAATTCAAACACTCACATATTTCATGGAAATAAGACTCAGAGAAAATGTTTTTAGGATTATTTTTGTACCTATATAAACTCAAAATCCACTATGTAGATAGTTTAATTACTAATCTCATCATTATCAATAAATCTTAAGATTGTAACCTGTCTAGATTGCTTGTAAAGAGCTTGATGTCTACCAACTTTCACTCATATCTCTCTATACAAGATGTATGGGAAAAATATATCTTAAAGATTTTTTAGGGGGTATATGGGATATATATCCATGGACAAAGGTTTTTTATTGGAAGCATGTAATCTATGAACCATCGTTAAGATGGCAGACCTCCAAAACCCTGCTTAAACCCTAACACAAACCTAGTGGGAGGAATAATGATATATTTTCATCCATATGAATTTAAATCACCTTTAGAACACCTATATCACATATTAAACTCATATTATATCCAAATCACGGTACTAATTTCTATGGAATGTTGTACATACTTGTCAAAAATGGTCCTTTTATAAGGTTTTGAGAAAAAGATAAGGTTTAAAACTCAAAATATAATTTAAAATTATGGAAGAGGGTATTTTGAAGCATATTTAACCTATTAAATATAATAACCTCTATTTTTATATCATTTAAATACACCTAGAAGAATGAGAAAAAAGATTACTCTAGAAAAGCTACTAAGAGGTGACCTAGTCACCTAAGTCAGTTAGAGTTATAGGTGTGAAATGTTTGGAGGGATTAATTCATGGTGTATAACACCTATTTATACCTATAACATAAATTTTCACCTTTTATTAAAGTTATATTCAAGCCTTATGGACACCAAACACCTAACACTAAGCTAGTAGGCCTAATTGCCTAAGTAAGCCTTCTTGGTCAACAAGAAGAGGTGTAAGTTAGAATGGGAGGATATTAAGTGGTTCATTATAGTTTCATACCATATTTTAATTGATGCCTAAATTTTATTAGACAAATTTCATGGTCATAATTTAATATTTGAGTAGTTTTTTTTGGCTAATTCAACATGCAAGGAGAGGGGTGGGCTACTTAATGACCCATGATGTCTAATTAGAGCATAATTCACTTATTTAACTATCAAAATGGAAGATATGGTTGGATAAATGGTGCTTTTATGATATTAAATAGGTTAACCAAGCTTGAGAAAACTTCCACCACTCTATATCTATGTGATAATCTTCTTTGAAGACCACCATGTACTAATAAAGGGAATGAATGGATGATTGGAAGAGGGAAGAGACTATTATGACTACTTGTAATTGATGATGGAGTGAATGAGGGTAATTCATGACCTCTCAATTTCTTCCACACACCATACTCTCTTATTTCACCTTTTCATTCTTCTATATTTGGCCTCTTAGGCCATTATATCTATTCCTCACCTAGGTATGAGGAAACTCTACATAGATGTGTATCTTGTAGACCTCTTGGAGTGATAAATGGACTATTAAATCTTATTCATTTTAGTATATATTTTTAACATACTTGTTTTGATATGCAATGAGTGGTATAATTTCTCCCTTTGTAGGTCCTTTCCACAACAAGATTCTAGTGGGTTATTTTATGTAGGTCATTTGATGTACCAAAGGTTGGTTACTCTACTTAAAGTGTAGCATGGCTGGAAGTGTCTCAAGAAAGACCTCTCATCCACCACCTCAGATTTTCATCCATTTAATATAACCGTAATGTGAATTATTGATGCATATAAGCCTTGGAGAGAGTGTTTTAGTTGAAGTTTTATTCATTACTATTATTGTAGATCAAATAGAGTGGACAACTATATTGGTGAATCATTGTCTTTAGATAATTTTTCCTTTATACATCCATTATATCCATTTTCACCCCAATAATTAGAAGTTCTTAGTGAGTTGATTTGAGTGGATGAACCAAGGGAGATATCCCCATAATCTAGAAATTTAGCCTAGTTATAGGTTATCCACAATCTTGGGATAATCCCATGTTACCTCACACTTATAGGTAGGCTTGAATAGCCTCATCCTAGGGTGATTTTTGGAGTGTTAAAAATATTCGCACACATAGTGGGATGAAAATTCAAGAAATTGGATCACTCAATTGAAACACTTGGTCATCTCAGAGAGCTTCAAGCACTTTAATGATGAATTAGGAGCCACATTTCATGCTAAGAGGCATCATAAAGTCTTCATTCATGGGTAAGAAAAATTATTATTGATTATTCAATTCATTCTTCATTTTGACTTATAATAATTGATGGTTGGATATGGAAATAGTTCATATATTGACCCATATCATCCATATAATGAGCCTCACTAGTCATATTATAACCCACACTAGCTTTATGATGTTTATCACCAACAACATGCTAACCCATACCCCCTTGTGAGTCCTATTCACTTCATTGGAAGAATACCTATCCTATTGATTAGTATTGGTAGCCTACCTATCCTCTTAATTAGTCTTGGAAACGTCACAATACTCCTAGTCAACATGGTGGGGATTGAGAGACACATGGTGGGTATTGACACATAGAAAATTAATGGCCAAGATATAACTAGTAAACTAATAAGGAGTATGATATCCATATTACAATAAGATAAGAGAGAGTGGGAATCTATAATGAAATATAATTAGTTAAGGATAAATAGTTATATGTTTGACACAATAGGTCTAATTTTAATCATAAAGGAGAACCTTGTACTCCTTGAGGGGAAATAAATCCAATTTTACTAGCTTCATGTGCCCCCTCCAAACCCAAATCAGTCCTCTATTGAGAAGCCCATCATCCCTTAAAATTCCAAGGAAATTTAATGTCAAAACCTTCACATTAACCCACAAGTCCTCAAGCCTTCCATACATGGAGATCCATCCAAAAAACTATGCAGAGGAGGGAATAATCATTTGTTAAGAGGGATGAGTTTCATGTTTTAGATCAGACCTTACAAGACTATTCCATTCCCAATAAGCATGAGGATATCTCTTATAAGACCAAACTTGCCTTATAAGATCACTTATCTATAGGAGTCAAACTTTCAAATGAACACTTATCTCAATTAGTGGTAGCTTTAAGAGTAATGAAGTCAATTGAATAGGCTCCTAGATCGAAGTTTCTAACCTAAAAACAAGTAGTGAAGTCATGTCAAAAGGAATACAAATCAAACATGCACTAAGAGATTGAAGTGAAAGATAAATTTGAGATAACTCAATTCCCATCCCTCCCTCTTTAAGATCCCAAAGCATTCCCATCATGGAGGTCCATTTAAGATAATATCTAGAAGAAATATGAGGTGATGTTTGTCATAAGAGAGCAACTGGATGAGAGGAAGGAATTATAAATGACCTCTCTTTTAGAGTATTTTCAAGGATATTCCATTTCAATTATTGAAAAATATCTTGTAATTGAGGAAGCTAGTGAATAAGTTCAATTTGAGGTGGTATCTGATGAAGGTGACTTAAGTAAACTTGAGGAATAAATTATTATTGGTACAACTATTGGTGAGGAGAGACACAATTTAACCTTAAAGTATGTAGAAGGGGATGGGTTACAAGAATAAGGTGGGTCATAATAATAATTCATAAATATGCATTAGGAAGAAGATGAATTATAGGACCTCCTTGATGACATGGTATTTTGTCTTCATCATGACAATCCTCAAGAGATTTTAGTGGGTCAAGAAGGATGTAATCAATCATATCAAGATCTTCATAAAGGTGACCTTGATATCATGAAAGATGATCATATTGTGATGACAAATGAAGGAGAGTATAATAATCCATCATGGTTAGTATAATTTTATTTATATCTCCAATAACATGGACAAGGGGGTAAAGTTTCAAAATTTTCCTCAAAATATGTTATATCTACTCATACTGCTATCCAACTTGAAGAGATCCCAAGCAAATTGAAATCATATAAAATCCAACCCATGGATCTATTTGACATCATAAGGTCAAGGTAATCTATTCTTGGGTCATCATGATCATGTTCATATTAATAATTATGGTTCTATCAAAAAATAATAATACATCCCTTTGAGCATGCCATTCTAAGAGGTTGTCTTATTTAAGGATGACTTATTTGAGGTATTAAAATAAGGATATCAACCCTTTATCCCATTTTTAGATGCATCATAAATATTGGTTAATGAAAATAAATTACAATGGCTTAAATATATTATAAATAAATATTAATATTTCTTGGAAGTCAACCCTTCAATAATTCCACAAGATGCTCCTCAAACGGTCCACAACTTGATCAAGAACAACCCATGACTAAGAAAGAATTGACATTATTCATACAAAGTAGATAGATATGGGATAAATATAACTAGATACTTGACTCACCTAGAAATAATATTCACTTGAGGATGGAGAAATAGGGTCCATTTAATCTTATAAGAATCTATGATTTTTCCAATATCTCCATATACAAGTATAAGTTCTCCTTCAATAAGCAATACTTGATTACACTCCATTCATCATATAGTAATCTAATCTCATGGTGCTAAAGTGATCAAAGAACCTTCCTATTTGATTCTATAGGATAAAGTAGTTGGGTTTAGTTTATTTGTTTATAGTGGTTTCTTACCTTGTTTTGATAAGTATGTCAACACAAGTGTAGTTAGTTGCCTATGTTGCTTGGTTGTTCTATCTTGCTGGTTCTTAGGTGTTATTTATTTAGGTGTTTTTTCTTTGGTGTCCTTGTGTGTATGAAATTATTGAAATAATTTAGGATTTTATAATGTGCTAATATATTTTATAGTCCAAGGAAATATACATCCAACTCATATTGGCATCTTATTTGGATCATTACTATTATGGAGAGTTAGTAGAAACCCTTGACCAACAGTCTAGTCAACCTCTATGAGTCACCAAAGATGTTTACTATTTGGAATACTAGGCCAAATTTCAACCCATATAACAAAAAAATTCGCTATGACACCCATCCAAACATGCACATGGTGATATTAATGCTTTTTGATGTCTTCTTTAGTCTCATTTAGATCCTTTTAACACTATTTAAGGTATCAAGTTTGTGATAGAGCCTGCTTGTGAAATCATTATGTAATAAGTTGTTTTGTCTTATTATGTGATATACTAGGTTTTCATGGGGGTCCTTAGATTATTGGGAGAGTTTCAAGTTATTCTTAAGGTCTAAAGAATTTTCTAAACTCTATTTGATAAATTAAGGTCTGTTAGAAAAAGTTGCACTTTCTGTGGAAATTAAGGTTGTTAGTTCTTATGGTTTTATACCTATTTTAAACCACTTCTTGTGATAGGACCATTTTTAACATGATATATGGATTTTAAATACTTTTAAAAGTCATAACATGAGATCTATGATTAATCTAAGGATACTCTCTATGGTAAACTTTTTCAAGCCATAGTTAACCCTCTAGGTCATCAAATATACCCTTCAAGCATGTAATTAGAAAAACATTTCCATTATAAATCCATTATAAATAAAATTTCCAATTGTTTTTAGGGTTATTAAAAGGTTTTATAAACATTCTAAGTTATAACAAGGTGTTCGAATGTGCATAAGAGGGTCCTTTTAAATCCAAACCCACCTTTAGTTTACCAAATGGGTCCCACACATGTGGAAATGCATCTTTTCAACTCCTTCAACTATACCATCAAGTTTTTTTGACCTATATTTTACTTACCTCTTCCCTCCAATGGATTCTCAAAGCTTTAAACATGGAAAACATAGAAAATAAGATTTTTTATGAGAGTTTTGTAGGTTGTATGGATCTATAAAATTAGGTATATACAAAGGGAGGTCAAATATTGCATGAGGGTTTAGGTTAGGTGTTTCATATAAGTTTCACATCCAAAATATGTAAAATAGGTCCAAAATAATTTCACTTCTCCACCAAGCTCTTAGCCATCCATGGACAACACTTCGGGTTTGTTCTTAGTCCATACATGAGAGAGAAGGTGAGGGTCTAAAATTTTGTCTAAAGGAAGGGGGTCTAAGTCCATTCCAATCCTAGGCATTAGTTTTTATATTTACCCACTATGATTTATGAACAAACATTAATAAATTTTGAAATCAAATTTACCTTCATCTATATAGGGGTTAAATTTAAGTGGTTTTAATATAATTTAGGTTTGTTTGATGAAACTAATGATTTTACATATATTGTAAAAATCCTCAAAGTCATTACATGACACTTTCCAATATTATTTCACATACTTGAGTCTATAAATTAAGGAAACATTTAGGTTTTTTCCATTTTTAATTTGCAAGTAGTGTTCTTCTTACTTTAATGTCTTCAAGGAATGATAATGTAATTAAATAATGGTTTTGGGTTGTGTGATGGTTTATTGGAGTCAATTTATGCTATCATTCCTCCCAATCATAACTGAGCCACTACATGTCTAAGCAAATCCATTCAAGGTCTTATCTCCAATGTAAATTCTATGTGTGTGTTATGATATCCTTTACAAAGTTGAAATAGGGTAGATGTTGGGGTCATCAACTTGTTATAATGGCTAAAAATGTACTTCACCACTTATCATTTCTTGTGTTATTTACATCATGATCCCCACTACCCTATACTCAAATCCTATTCTCATCTTTAAGCCTTGAAATAATAATCACTCATAGCCCTAACTATAGTGGATTATTAGGTAAACCAAGGAAATGAAGGACTAATGGGACAGGGTATTAAGGACATTGAGAATCCTTAGGGAGTTATAAGGACACATGAATAATTATGGATATTAATGTAATAGGTTCCATCATGCACCAACACATCAACTCTTGCCAAGAGAATAATTCGGTCAAGGCTTCCTTTTAATGCAAATACCACTTTGACTACAAGTTTGAAGAGGAACTAAGAGTATGATGAGGATAAGGAGGTTAAGAAGGAAACAAGTGGTGGTATAAGGTCATAAGTATGTTGATGAAACCCATAGAATAAATGAAACATCAAAACCCACTTCTCTAATGAAGCACTCTCATAGTCAACAGGCCTAGAACCAATACCTACATGCCTAACTATAGACATAAGGTAGATTGAGAAAAGGAAGAATTTTGGTATGTATTGAAGTGTGTGCAAGGAAAAATATGAAAAAATTAATAAGAAGGATGTGAAGATTTATAAATGGAGAGAAGGTCATCATGAAGAGCTAAGTCCACTCCTTACACATAGTCAACCTATAGGTAAGGTCATTGGGTAGCATAAAGAAGATGTGAGAAAATATATAAAGAGTTAAGGTTGAGTGATAATAGATATTCCTAAAGTTTCTCAATTCTTATCTAGTTATTTTTTCCTTTGAAGATAAGGGAAAGCGTGGATGGCCTAATTAGGCCTAGTTAGAGCTAAACATGAACCTACAGGTAGGTTTATGAATAAAATGATGAAATATAATATGGAGAGGGTGAAAGAGATAAAATAAATGGTTTTTAATTGTCTCTAAATTATTTTTAATTTTCTCTAAATGTTTCTCAATCTCTCTTGAGTGTTTGATACTTTGAATGCTATCATGACTTTTAGGTCTAAATAAACATTTTCAAGTAGGACCTTGGTAATAAGAGCTAAGTGTCTTGAAATATACATAAGAAGTGAATATTGAGTGAGTAAAATAGAATATTATGATTTTATCTCTTAACTACTTCAATTCACATTCATATTTTTGGTCCTTGAGACAAACAAAAGGATCCTAATGGCATATTAGGCATAAACTAGTATATATGGGCTTGTGCCTAAAACGGAAACATATGTATGTTTTAGGGGTATTATAATGGTTCAAAAAATTAGATAAATTATTAGGTAAAACATAAAAAATGTTTTAAAATGTTAAGGGCCTCAAATTAAGGAAGGAAGACACCCAGACTAATCCCTTAGGGTTGCATAGACCTAGTTTCTCAAAACCCTAAGAAAGAGTTAAATAGGTATGTAGAGGATATAATTAAATGGAGCCTAGTGCAACTAATATTTTCAAACTTTGAATAATTTTTTAACAGGTCTCTAATACATCATAATTATAGAGAAAGATATAAAATATTACTCAGGTCTCCAATATAAATTATCTAGAACTCAAATTGGACATGTTATTAATAGTAGATTTACAAGAGAAAAGGAGTTTGAAATGGATTCCTAGTAGTTATAAGTTGATTAAAAATGTGATATTATATGTATGTATGTGCCTTGGTGACTTTGAAGTCACAAACCCACCTACTAGAGGCTTAAACTTAGTTTAAACCTATAAGGCCTAGATCTATTCTCAAGCCGTAAGACCCCACCTCAATTTGAGTGATAGAATCTAACCCCCATGATAAGATAAAGGTAATGATAATGTTTATAATGATGGTATAGGTCCTAATAATGTTTTTTTAGGTATAATATATTATAAAAGTGATGAATTTGGTCGTAAGACCCCTCTCAAACCTAACTATCCTAGGCTATAAAATTACTAATTCAAACACTCACATCTTTCATGAAAAGAGGAATCAGATCCAGTGATCTTAGGAGGATTTGGGGACCTATAATTACTCAACATATATGGAGGATAGAGTTGAATTATGAATCTCATATTTATGAACAAACTTTAAGACTAAAACCTAACTATAATTCTTACAAAGAGCTTGATATCTTCCAACATTAACTCATATCTCTCCGTATAAGATACATGGGAAAAATAGATATTTAGGATATTTGAGGGGGTTATGTGATAGAGATCCATGGCAAAAAAAAATTTATTGGAGGTTTATACTTTACGAACCATCATTAAGATGGTAGATCTATAAAACCTTGCTTAAACCCTAACATAGACTTGATGGGAGAAATCATGAGATATTTTCATCTAGATGATTTTAAATGGAATTTTGAACACTCTAATCACATATTAAACTTATATTATACCCACTCATGGTACTAACTTATAATAAAATATTGTATAGACTTGTTTGAAATGGTAATTTTTTAGGGTTTTGAGTAGAAGGTGAGGTGAAAAACTTGATGGAGAGATAAAAATAATTTAAGATGGTATTTTGAGGCATATTTATGCTAATAAAACTATTAAACACTATTTTTATATCATATAAATACACCTAAAAGTCTATGTAAAAGGGCCAGTCCAAAAAAGCTACAAGAGGTGACCCAGTCACTTAAGTCAGGTAAAATTACAAGTGTTTAGTGATTAAAAGGATTAGGTCATTGTTTAAAACACATATTTAGACATTTAAAATTATTTTTCACATATTATTAATGTTATATTCAAGTCTTATGGCCAAAAAAACACCCAATACTAAGCCACTAGGCCTAATTGCCTATGTGAGCCTACTTGGTCAACAAGAAGAGGTGTAAGTTGGTGTGGAAGGATATTGAGTGGGTCTTTGAAGGTTCATAAGGCCTTATAATGGATGAATAAATGTGATAAAACACACTTCATGGTCATAATGGAATATTATAATAATTTTTTTGGTATGTTCAACATGCAAGGAGAAGGGTGGGCTAGTTAATGACCTATGAGGGGGAAATGGAGCATAATGTACCTATGTAACTATCAAAAGGGAAGATTTTATTGGTAAAATGGTGTGATAATTCTATAAAATATGTCAACCAAATTTTAAAAAACTTCCACCAGTCCATATCTACGCCACACTCTTCTTTGACGATTACCATCCACTAGCAAAGGTAACACATGGATGGAGGAGGAGACTATTATGTCTACTTGTAATTGATGATGGAGTGAATGATGGTCATTCATGACCTCTCCATGTATTCCACATACCATAATATCCTATCTCACCCTCTCATTCTACTATATAATTAGCCTCTTAAGTCATTGTATTTATCCCTCACCTAGGTATGAGGAAAATCTACCTAGATTTATATCTTGTAAAGCTTTTGGACTGATAAATGGAATGTTGTATATTATTCCTATTATTATCTACTATGCATATGCTTGTTTATAATTTATCCCTTTGTATGTCCTTTCCACACCTAGATTCTAGTAGGTTCTATTATGTAGGTCATTTGATGTGTCAAAGGTTGGTGATTATACTTGAAGTGTAATTTGGTTGGAAGTGTCACAATACAAACCTATCATCCATCATGTCCAAGTTGTATCCATTTACCATAACCTTAATTTGAATTATTGATGTATAGAAGCCTTGGACAGAGTGTTTTAATTTAGGTTTTATTCATTAGTGTTATTAGAGATTAAATAGAGTAAATAACTATATAGGTACATCACCATCTTTAGATTAGGTTTCCTTTATACATAATTTCTATCCATTTTCACCCCAATAATCAGTAGGTATTATTTATTTGGGATAAATGGATGAACTAGGGGAGCTATCCCCATAATCTAAGAGTTTAGCCCAGACATAGGTTACCCACAACCTTAGGTTAATCTCATGTTACCCCAAACTTAGAGGTAGGCCTAAATAGCCTCCTCCTACGGTGTATTTTGGAGTGTTAAAAATAGGTATAAAAACTTGTTTTAATACTCATTTATAGACATATTCTCTTTTTTAACATTTATAAATCAGTTATTTTCTAGTCCTTAAAGTTTGAACTAAGATACCTCTTCCTGAAATGTAACTTAAAAGTAGGCCAAGTAAGAGTCATTGGCTAGTAACCCTCTAAAGCACATAGATGGTTCCCCCAAAGAGATGCAACTCCTACTAACTTATAATCATCTACTCTTTCTTTCAAATTAGACTACATATTATTTAGTTTAAAGTAATTTTATAGGTTAGCCAACCATGTTTTAGATATGTCACCTGATTCCTCACATAAAAGGGTTGGTGGAGGCAACCTTTTTAGTTATTTAATAATATGATCAACCACATTTATAGGGTTTTATTGAAGTTATTTCTCACCAAATTTCACTTATTATCTAAGATTAATTTATTTAGGTGGAACACCTTTTAGGTTATTGAATCTTTGTTCTTGGGTGTCCAGCTTATTTTTTAATTAATTCAATGCAGTAACAATCCCATTCAAGGCTAACTCTTAATTAACATTAGGATTATTTTCATCATGGTTAAGGACTTCTATATTTATTTTATAATTATTGAGAGGATAAAATTATATTTAATTAATATTGGCCCAATGACCTCTACCTCTACCATGGTTAACATTACTTGGGTTATTGTTTACCATTATATATATGGTTCTCACCATCCCAATGTGCAATAAACAATAACTCAACAAGAAAAATAATAAGAAAATATTACCAAAAGTTACCTATAGTAGTATAACTTGATCTGATACCAAAATATAACAACCACAATTTTTCTAACACCAAGATAACCATCTATGGTAAAATTAATTAATCATATTTTATCACAAAAAAAAATTGAGATCCATAACTATGTCATAGCCAACACAAGAACTAGACCACATCTATGAAGTAACAATGACTTCATTAAGATGCATTTTAAGCACGTATTATTTGGATAGAAGTGGGTCAATGTAGAAACAGTCATACATGCCTATCCACATACTTCAATGTGGCCTTCTTATGAAATCCATTACTAACCTATATACTTACCCAAGTACTTTCATAGGCTACAAAATAAACACTACCTCATAAGTTAAATAAAAAATGTTTAGTAATAGATATTGGATGTAAGATGGATTAAATATAATAATCATCATACTAATCTTGCATAAGAAATATCTAACAAATTCACCTGCAATAGGTGATGTTAAAGAAAAAAGACCATTTCTAAAAGTAACAAAAAGCTTTGGAACACATTAAAAAGTTCATAAACAAGAAAGGGATGAGGTTGATATCTCATTATAAGTAACTTAAAGAGATTATATCAAAGTTTAATTGTACCAATTTAAGCCTCTTGATAAGTTTCAACAACCATGATTAGGTTTTATTATGGAATATCTTGCCATTTTAAAAGGTAGTGATAGTCTCAGTTTACAAGTCAATATGTACCTAATTAATGATATTATTAAGGTTACGATAATATTCTTAAAACATTAATGTTATAATTACCATATGAGTTACAAGAATGAAAATTACATCTATTAAGTTTACCATTAACCTTATTCTAAAATGGATTAACTTGTTATAATCTTAGTGGTCAATTCCATGTATGAAGTAGATGATCCTCAATCACACCCTGCCTTGATTAGAATAACCACTTGAGTTTAAATAATTTTAATGGCATAACCATTAACAAACTTGTTTGCTAATTTTTTTTTATCACATGTATAATATTTAAATATCATTATTTGTATCATAATTTCTAAGTTAATATGCAACTCTATCCTAAATACTCCTATCAATTTAAAAATGATATAAAAGTGTCTATTTATAGTGATTTCCCTCTAAAAATCCTTACAATAAATTTAAACTTGATTACTTTTATAGTCCTTTATAGCAATACATAACAACAAAACAATTTAATATGGAATCCCTTAACAACTTAATATAAATCTTATGTTTGTTGTAGTCCAACTAAAATGCCATATCATAATTGAAAAATATTACTTCTTAATAATCCCTAAGAGTTTATTAGACTCGGATGTCTTCTTTGAAAGTCCTTAAAACACCCTTTTTAATTTTCCTATCTTCTTAGTGAAGATTTGAAAAGTTTTGGATAATTTTAAAGTATTATATAGAGTTTAGGTTAATATGTCACAACACAATAATACTATTATCTAGTCAAACCTGCACCCTTATGAAGGTTATTCATTCCCTTATAGTTTGGAGTAACATGGAGACAATCCTAAGATGTGGGTATCCTAGTAGGTGGAGTGAATCTCTAGATTATAGGGGTATTTCCCCTTGATGTACCAGCTAAACACTCCACACTACACTACAACTTGTAAGGGAAAAGAAAGGACTATAATGTGAAATAAAATCTACATAAGGGGGTGATACTCAAAAATATGCACTAAGAATTTGAATTATGACATAAAATTGATTGCACTACTCAAATAAAAGGTCTCCAAACATAAATGTTTCACATAGAGTATATTATCTTGATGCATAATCTAAGGTATCTAATCAATATGTCTCTCAAGGACACTAATGAGGGATCACACTTATCTTACATATAAGGTTATTCAATCAGACTATGTAACCTACAAGTATGATTAACCACCTAAAAATAGGTAAATAGGAGATGAAAAATGTGAGGAAGCACTCACTATCACTAACATTCATCTACAAACCATAAGCATACACTAGTCATAAGAATTTAGGTGACTAAAATTCAATCGTATCTAATTAAAAGAGCTAAGTACAAGTGTTTTTATGAGTTTGGATTTACCACAACTTAGGCTAAGGATCCATACAAATTCTAAAAATAGGCATACTTAAATATAAAATAATAAAGGAAAGAGAAAGGGACCAAAAAAAACCCAAAATTAGGGATGAGTAATCCACCTAATTATCATTCAATTCATATGTAATACATGATATATTCTCTTTATCTTCTCTTGGAAAATGGTGTAGGAGGTAGAGGTAAGTTTGTTTAAAATGTTTGAAGAAGTCTTAGGTTTGTTTCTTGGAGTTTGACCCATAGATGTCCTTATATTATTGCTTGCAAGAACATATATCTTTGATGAAGAAGTATCCTCCTTGAAAATAGGCCATTAATTCTTGATAAATTCCTCAACTAACTCATATATTCATGTAATTTGTTTCTCAACCTTTATAGGGCTTGTTTGAATGCTCTTGAAGCTTGTTTGATTTTGTCTTCATGGCTTGGTGAAGGAGAGAGGAAATGTCTTTTTAAGGATGTTGAAGACTCCTTCGACCATTTCAAAACTTATTTTAACTAACTCCTAAATTTTTATTTCTCTCCAAGTGGTGTTGAATACAAGTGGTTACCTTGACAAAGCTTATTAAAGATCTTTTATGCATTAATATGGTGATTTGATCATTTGAACTCATCCTTTTATAATATGGCATAAAAAGATGGAAAATTGGTTTTAATTCAAAAAAAACAATTAACCTCTATGGATGGAATATAAACATCATATTAGACTTGAAACAAATCACTTGATGCCATCAAACACTCCAAAAGATATGATTTTACACTTATAGATTACACTTCTCTAAATTCCCTGTACCCTCAAAATAGGTAAACCTCCTTGTGTAGAATAATTTAAAAATTATTTTATATAAATAAAGATATTTTTGAGGACCCAGTATCCCCTTACACCTCCATGACAAATTCCATGACCCAAATCCAAGTGTAACTATACATTTTCTATTGTTCTCTCCCTAATTAGGTTTCCATTAGGCCTCTAGGCCTATAAAACTAATTTTTTATCCAGAATTATCCCACACATGTGAAAAAAATATGAAACATTTGATTAACTTTAAAAATAACTTTAAAATTATCCATGACAAATTTGAATGTCTGGAACCTTGTGTAAGTGGGTAAAAATGAAATGGCCAAAAAATTAGCCCTTTCTCAAGCCTGTTTTAGACTGCCTTAGAAAACTAGATTTATTTATGCATTTTCAAGGTGTATTGTTTATATTTATGTAATTTTATATGTTAAATAAAACCCAATTAATACACTCTAATATTTTTCAACTATTCATGGTTTTATATACCCTATATTGAGCTCAAATCTTCACAAAAGTACAACATTTACTAAATCTATATAGGTACAGGTACAAGTAAATGTCATGGTAGGAACTAATTAGAGTGATACATGATTTTTATATGGTTTTAAGTTCATTTAATCTCATTGCATGTGCTTAATAAGTTAATTTCTCTAAACTAGTCATTTTTCTAGGCAACTAAAAACACACTTATCATCTTAATGGTGATTCATAAAGTAGAAGACTCTAAATTAATAAATAGTGCCTAAATTTTTAAGGTCATAAACCATGATAATTAACCCTAATATATTTTTTAACCATACAAATTCTCATTACATATCTAATCAAAAGTTTGAACTTCTTGGGTAGTTGAATATGCATTATGTGAGGTCTAGAAGAATGCACGCCTAAAAGTGTTATTTAGGTTTCTAGTACAAGTTGAAAATGACATAATTAGGTCTATAACATCTCATTTCATGTTTTTAAATCACTCAAAATTGTTAATCTTCCTCCATGATTTCTATAACCTCATGTTTCATGCATTGACGGTTTGAAGCACATCATGCACATTTGACCCTAGCTGACTGTCATAGGTCATTTCTTTTCAGTAATCCTAAATTTTAATGTTTTAGAATCTTGTATAGGATATTTAAAACTCCTTATGGATATTAATACCCCAAAAATATTCATCTCCAACTCCACATATGAATACAATATCAAATCTTTATGAGCATACTTGAAAGTGACTCTAATACCTATACATGTGTTTGGTTTGTTGACTGTTAAGGATGAGAAAGGATCTCTAATAACCTATTATCCATTTAAATATTGTATGTAATTCCAAATTATCCACATTTATCTCTCACACATCTCAAATCTATTAAACAATAACTCTTTCCACTATTCATAGTAAATCATTCTTGATTGTAAGTGTATTTTAAGTACTTTGACTATAATTTGGGTTTTAGAGATATTTGCAAGTAAATGAGATACCTCAATGATCTTCATCATAATGTTGGAGGTTTAGTTATATTATTTATATCCTATATATACTTATCCAAGATTCACATATTCACTAGTATACCCCTTATCTCTCATGTCTTGCCTAAGACATGGCTATATGTGTGAGTTAAGAGTTTCTTAAGTATTAAGATTTGAAGCTTAACCTTATTTAACTAGGTTATGGGAACTTTAAAGTTTTAAACTCATTGGAAACCCTTTCACATTCAAACCTACCTATTTATAACATTGTTATCCATTTACTCATGTAACTCATCTTCATGACTCCATTTAATTTATCCATTCACTCAAACCCAATTCTCTTTACTTATCTTCTATGCAATTGGCACACATAGTCCAATAGGTGTCAAATTGATTATATGACTGCAATTGGACATTTGTGTGTGTTTCTTAGCATATAAAGTTCTTATTTTCTCACTACTAGAGGAGTTTCAAGACCTCTTACATATTTCAATGAATCCATCATCAACTTTTAGATTAATTTTGGGTTTTTTCACCTTAAACAACATCCTTCTTCTGAAATTTATACACATATGCCTGTGTGTCTAAAGGGTTTAAAGTGACTTATCTTAATTACTTCCTCTATCTTATCTTTAGGTCTTTTTAGAATTCTATTACATCATAGCCTTTATCCATATATCTAAGCTCCAAATATAATACAATCAAGTATCTCTTGTGTTATTCAAGTTTGAAAACCCATTTAAGTCACTCAAGTAGTCTTGTAGGTAGCCATTTGGGGTCTTGACTGCATATAAAATTTAGGATCTATGTAAGTTAATGAGTCATTAAATAACCTTTTATACTATATTTGAGAGATTAAATTATATTATTTGAACATTTTAAACCATTATGAGACCTTAAATCCTCAGAAGCATCCATTCTCTCTCTCATGTCTTCTCAATACATGGCTATATGATTATGTAGACTATTCACCATCTAACACATAGGCCTATGTGTTTGATCACAAATAAATTCCTAAATTATCTACTTTAGGATTTTCGTTGCCTTGAATCATTATTATATTTTGTGGGGATTTGTGAACCTCTATTACTCAATAGAATAATTAATTTCACTCAATCCTTCCTCCTGAAGATTCCTTACATAGACTTTTGTCTTTCAAACTAAAAGACATATCTTTTTAAAACTAGGCAGAACTAAATAGTCACCATTGGCCTATGGGTAATCATTGAGTATCTTGACTATAATTTTGGGATGGTAAGTTTTTAGTATGGTCACTAGCACCTTTGATGTACTTATCACCCATAATGAAGGTGTATTCAATTAGTTCAAAAAGGCCTTTATGTCTACACCTACTTCATAAAACACAAGATTTATTAAGAGATTTACACATATGCCTGACTATATATGAAAGATTATGGCTAGTTTAATAGTAATTAATCATATTCCTATAATTTACAATACATCTACAAAATTTTAGGATATATTTAGAACTCTACATCCTTCGCTATAAAACCTTACGAATCTCAAGTACCACTTAGTTTGCATCTTATTTACAAGGGATAAGACTGACCTGTAGGTGTCCTTAGAGTATCTTTGTCATTGGTTTTTAGTTCACACCTTCTCTACTCCTAAATGTTGAAATTTATTATTTCCTTCATGACTTAGGTTTCAATATCAAACCTTACTACACAATTTCATTGTATTCCACATGGAAACAAACCTACAGGTCTAGATTTTTGATAATTTAGGTTTGGACGTAATGCAAACTTGATGTTTTGTAACCTAAGATCATAATTAAAATAATTTTAAAATTATATAATGAGGTAAATACTATCATATATCTTTTATAATTAAATATCACACCTTTCAAATTCACTTTATTTAGGCATCTTACACACATAGTCTTGAAAGTGAGAAAACACTACATATTGCTTGGAGAGGATGTTGTTGGAGTGAATAAATGGATAATAATTTATGGAGATATAATATTAATTAAATGAGTGAAAATAGGTCTATATACATTAATTTCATTCCTTCAACTATTGAATACCTTGAAATAAACAAGAAGTCATGATAACCACCTTGCAATCTGTGTTTGAGGATATTTTTCTTACCATAATAGATTTACATGTGCCAATTAGGGACTGGATAAAATGTGAGATGATTTCATAAACTATACACATATCCCTTAGCTATACTTATGCATTCAAAGTTTTTCAAACTACAATTTCAAAGAAGATAATTGAGCCTATGGGGTTTATATGTAGTTTTGGAGTATGTTAGAGTTTAATGATTATTCATAAATGATAGGGATTGGATATACAAACCAATGTCACAAATTTTAATCTTACTATGACCCCTTCTTATATAATTATTATTAGACCCTAATTCTCTCTCTCTCTCTCTCTCTCTCTCTCTCTCTCTCTCTCTCTCTCTCTCTCTCTCTCTCTCTCTCTCTCTCTCTCTCTCTCTCTCTCTCTCTTCTCTCTCTACCCTACCATATACATGAAAATTACCTTTATAAGCTTGATAATGGAGCAATGGAGGTTTAGATGTATTTATTTCATTATATAGATATTTTAAAGATTTAAAATCATGCATATGAATACATAATACCAAAAGACACTTTTAAATCATTTTCACCTGCAAGTGAATATCCTAAGTTTGTATAAACTCCTAACACTACCTTATTTGGAGCAAAAACTTAACTAATCTAACATGGAGACCATTATTTTAAATTACTAACATTAGTAAATTTAATACTCATTTTGAAACATTGAAAATTTTAATGGTACATTTATTCCATCTTGAACATCTTTAGAAATGGACTTAAATACCTTAAAAGCATTTTAAAGTGTAAATAAAGCATTTCAAAGGATGATCTCAAGTGGAGAAAACATATCAATCCAAGATGTTATAGGACTTCAAATTAACTTTCCACAATTTTATTTAATTCTTCATGTAAGTATAGTTCCTTGAGAAGGTTTGACTTGGCCACAATGGAAACCTAGGTTTCTCCAGAAACCTTAAACTTTACTAAATTACCTTAATTTCATTAAACAAGATTAAAAATATTTAAACCAAGAATTAAAATGAAATTACTGACTTTCAAGGACCATATTCCATCTTGACACATCATGACATACCCCTAAGACCTATTAGACTTACTTTGAAGGCATTGGAATTCTTTATAAAGACACTACCCTAAACAATGATAATAAGACTTTTCAAAGACCCTTTGAAAACAACATAAGGCATGACAAAAATATGAACAACATTTTAGAAGCATGACAATCAAGTTTTAAATTATAGGGATGATAGTTGGACTGAGGAGGTTAAACTTGTCAATAGATACAACATAACAATTAACACATTTTATCTTGATTGAGTAGTATAATTATCTCATTTAAGGACATATGTGAGACTATATATACTTGTAATGTCTCTAAAATGAACTTAAAAATTTAATTAAAAAATCAATAGCTATATTTTTCTTACTAACCCAATGCCATCTCCTTGGGATTAGAAGACTAAAAATATTAAATAATCATATGAACTTTACAAAGCTTCGTTAAAACCTAATCATAATATAATGTACTAAATGAACTTGTTCAACTATGCCAATAAATAAACTTATGTTTTTAATCAATACATAACATTTATATATTTATACAAGAGTCTAAAAGCAACAACATCTATTCCGAATAATATAAAAATAATAAATATTTTAGTTTAAATCATGTAGTTATAGATTCCTATTATCTATACATCATAGACTGAAATAATAACTTAATGAGTTTCATGATATTATAACCATATGTACATAATTAATTCTTTTAATCATTCATAACAACATAAATGACAATGATTTTTATAATATCAAACACCAATCACATTTTAAAAGTCATCTTACATACATTAATCTAATTATGCAAACATAACATCAAACTTGCATCATGTAACTGACAAACATTAATAGCATTAATGAAGTTAATTATATTATATATTAATATAATCCATAAATGAAATGATCCATAAATGTCATATAGAATCTATTGGTGATAATAAACAATTTATATTGGATATTGTAATCACCTAAAAATGACACTTGAGTGCTAAGAGTGTTACTTGAAATAACTCATCCATATACCTATCTTAGGGCCTATTTTCACATTTATCTAGTCTTAGTATAGGCCATAGGTGTCCTTAGTCATCCTTAAATTATTCCAAATCCCTCATTCTTGTATCTTGACACTTTGTACCTCATCTTCTTCCACATGGACACCAGTTTCTTAATGAGGACAATAGTAGCACATGGCACTAGTGTCCCAATTTTGGCACTATTGTCCTTTCCCTCCTTTTTCCACAAACATATATATTTTCAAATCTTATACCTCTTACAGGTGTCATATAAATCTTTTAGCATCCTTAGAAGAACTATAACACTATATATACATGACTTTTTCCCCTCTAACCACTAGATGGAAATAAGATACAAATTACACACACAAACCTAGAACAAATTATGAAAAATTAAGGTTATCAATCCCTATTTTACCCAAATTTTAAATATAACCATCCATAGGATTCCTAAGCTCAAATTACTCAAAATTTTGGTCTAAAGAAAATTTAAAGCACTCAATTCAACAATAATAATTTCTTCATTTTCACTTACACTAACACTTAGGTGTAGAGAACTACATCGAACTCGATCCCTCTATAGAGTATTGGTATGTAAGCAATTCTCATCATAGTGGGGTTTTGAGGATGTCCAACCTACCCCAATAACAAACAAACTTTGTTTCTTGTATCAACTAAATTCCCTAGTAACATGTAATATTATAGTTTTCTCATAAAATCAATCAAAATAGGTCATCTATAGGGTTTTAAAACTTGTATATGTAGGAACAAGTTTGATAGACCTAGACATAGGTACAACTAGAAACTTATAATAGCTATACATAAAGGACACTACCAAAAAAATACAGACACTAGTGTTTCATGGTACTACTATCCAATTAGGGTGATACTATCAAAAAGGGGTTTTGATGCTTGGATCTTGTTTGTGACACTCAGACTAGGATCTACCTCAATTATCAGTCTCAAGATCATCCATCTCATTCATTTTCTAGATAAGTTCTCATTTACATTATTTATTTATATTTATAGAAAGGTTAAATTAGGTTAATTATTTAACAAATAATTGGTTGTATTTATTACATATTTCTACCCTAATTTACTATATTCAACTCTTTAACAACATAATATTTACATTCATCTAAATCCTAAAAGTTTAAAATTTTTGGTGAACCCAACATACATTGAGTACATTATTTCAAAACCCTAGTGCACCATTAGGGTTTCCATTCTCATTTACATCATTTATTCAAATTTTAATTTGCATCCTATTATCATAATTATCTTGATGGATTCCCTTTTCTACTTTTTGGTATAAAGTCTTTTGCTTTTTTTATCATGCTTATTAACCATCATTTGTATAAAAATTCACATGTATGTCACTCCTCTCATGGATCATGTCAGATATTAACTTATTTTACACATTTGTCCTCCATCTTCTGAGTATGATTATTATAAATATCATTGCTACATATCTCAAATTAAGTTACCTCTAATTACTACTCTACGATAGAGGGCTCATAAACTCATTAGGGTTTCCATTCTCATTTACATCATTTATTCAAATTTTAATTTACAACCTATCATCATGATTATCTTGATGGATGCCATTTTCTAATTTTTTGTATAAAGTCTTTTTCTTTTTTTACCATGCCTATTAACCATCATTTGTATAAAAATTCACATGTATGTCACTCCTCACATGGATCATGTCAGATCTTAACTTATTTTACACATTTGTCCTCCCTCTTTTGAGTATGATTTTTATTAATATCATTGCTACATAGCTCACATTAAGTTACCTCTAATTACTACTCTATGATAGAGGGCTCATAGACTCCTTTTGTTCTACTTCCACCTATGCCAATTGATTATATTTCTCACATCCTACCTTTACTACTTGACCTTGTCAAATAGTATATCCTATAGACTGAGTTGTTACTAGATGGAATAGGGTGCCTCCTTAGCCTATACATGACCAACATAATCCCAACATCTCTCGACATGCCTAGAACAATACAATAAGACCTATAAATCAGCATGGAACATTTGATATTGTGGATCAATTGAGAAACATTAGCTAAGATATCCATATTGGGATTGATTCAATATTATTTTCAAAGATATTCATTTTCAAACACTCAATCATACATATTTACCTTGTGAAATAGAACCAAATTACTTTGTATTTATCATGAACACTATCAATGACATTGAAGATGTTATATTTTTTTCCAATGAGGATTTACCATCACAATCAATTATTGCTTAGAATTTACTACTCTTCATTCAAGAAAAAAAAATACCATTATTATTAAATGAGATATAATTGATAATGGTTCAATACTTAACATATGAAACCTCACATTTATATAAATTATGGGGGTTGATATAACATCCATTTAAAAGACATAGTAATATTAGAGGTTTTGATGACATTGCTAGATAGACACTAGGTTCTATTACATTGAATATTATAGTAGGGCCAAAAACCCTATTTACATAGTTTTAGGTGATGCTTAATCATTTTCACTACAACCTATTACTTGGAAAACCTTGGATACATGATATGGATGTTGTACCCTCTACATTTCATAGATATACCAAGTTTTTACATGATGAATACTTGTACACTTATCCAACATATAATCAACTATTTAGATATTGTAGAGTCATCAAGACTACTAACCCAAGTACATCTTCAAATGGGATACCTCATTTTCTCATAGAGTCCCCACCTCACAAGATTATAATTGGGTAGATTCATACATATGAGGTTGGGGAATCCAATAAGACTATTCCTACACATATTACATATCCTCCTACATCACATTTGCCTTCACCCATGATGGATGAAGATCCTCCCACAATATAGATACTTCCACCCAGGGTAGATGATGGTATTATAACAACATAACTACCACTCTTTGTTAACTCAAAATAAGTATACATCCATAACTCTGATATAGATTCCAAAGCCACCTCAAAGGATAATCCAACACTAATTGGCATTGATGAATATTCATGTGGATTGATTTTCACACTAGTGGGTCTAAGAGAGTACATAGATGATTCCAAGGTACTCATGACTTTTTATACACTGATAACACCACTAGTTCATAATCTTATATCTATAAGATCACTTAGTTATAATTAGTGGAAAATACCTCCACTCACTCAATACATATGGTTACATCTATGGATATGGACCTAGTTATACATATGCATATAAAAAGTTCATAGGATAGACCACACTATATTTTATAGATATTACTTGATAGATGACTAATGGTGTTGCCCATAGTTCATCATAGATTTGTTATCATATAATCATAATTAGAAGGTCAAACCTTTTGTTAGTTTCATAGACATACAAGACATGATACTTATACATTCTCAACATTATAACATAATTTAAATAATTTTAAAGCTCAAGTCACTATTCATTTTATACACCTCAACCTCCATAGGTACATGTACCATGACAAAATCATCATTGACATAGATACTTAGAAAATTGTCCATTAACTATTAATTGTTTTTGTAGATAGATACATCCCACATGTGGCTATAAATGAGGATTCTAATCCTAATACTTACACTTTGGAATTTTTATAGCACGTCGGTTATCATGAAAATGATCTAGAACATGCCATTTATTGTTAGGATTCCATAAGACATATCACACTACCATTTGCACATGGCCCCAAAGTGGTGAATACATTATTCTTTATCATGATTAGGGGAACTCATATATAGGCTACACTTGGAAGGACATGGTTATAAGTGATGGATGCCATATTTAATTGATCAGATAAATGTTTGACATTTAATAATAAGGGACACATGGTCCAAATTTTACATGTTGACATAAATGAGAACCATAAGTTTCATATAGATACTCCATGGTCTAATGTGGTTTACCTTAGGATTGCATGGGATGCATCTTACATTGTAGAGTATTATGTTATATAGATGCACATAATCCACACTAATACCAAGGATAATGCTCCATTAAGACATACATAATAGTAGGATGATTGTAATGATGAGGACTTATTCAAGTTTGGATAGATCCAATATCCAATATTGGATGACCTCCTAAATAGTCTACCATTTGATTATCCACAACCCATGGATGTGATCTGGGTTCTATAAGGACATTATACTTTGGTTGTACATTATCTTGCTTATGACCAACATTTTCTTATACATACTTTCCTTATTTATTTCTCCTTATATATAGTTTAATTTTCATGTTGCATGTACATAGATTATATATAGAAAATACAAAAGCAATATAATATTTCAAAAAAATAAAAAAAATCAAATATATACTCAAAAAACATAAATTACATATTGTATGCATTGGAATTTTTACTTCTATTATATTTTCCAAATACTACATATGCTAGCTATCTTAGTATAGTCAATTTTTTTCATGCATACATCTTTCACTTTTTATTGTCAAGTGCTTGTGGATTTATATAGGACTTAGGTTTAATACACTGATCCATATTTTATATTATCTACCCATTTGGGTCATCTACACAAATAAATGGGTTCTTCATTTGACAGATTCACCCATTTGGGGGTAACTTATACATAGCTTTGATTACCATGTTACATATTTATAACTTCTACATCAAAAATTTAGTATTCTTATATCTTGATATTAATCATGCTACACGCATATTTTTTAATGGATAGTACTATGTTAGACTAAATATATATACATATTAACTCTTACATAGATTTGTATTACATGTTCATGCATACTTCCATTTCTATCTTTACTAGTTTAGAATAAATTATATCTATATGCTTATTTTATTCAAGGGTATTTGAATATGCCATTGCTCTTTGGATCTACACCCCTTATTTTCATAGTATGTATGCTTTGAACATGTGCCCATGTCATTGTGTGTGCTTTCTTGATTGTGTATGTGGAAATTTGAACATTTCCTTCTACATGGATCTAAACCAACTTAAATTTTATTTGTACATGTGGACATTTGAACATGTACTTATATGTCTTGATTTCTTAGATTTAGTGATCTATGCCCATGTATCCTATTTTTGTCCCCTTGGCCTACTTTGCATGCATCATGGGTGTTCTATGTATGATTTATTATATGCATCATGGACATGACACTTGTCTCTTACAATTTGTACACTCTAATTTTATATTTAATGAGGGACCCCATGCACCTCCCCTTCCTAATTGGGTGTTGTGATGGACATCATAACCCATCCCCCTAGGCACATACTCAATTATTACTTAGATATGATGTTACATACATTTTTATATTTATGTTGATATCCTTTTAAATGTTATACCATAACAAATTTCATAATACAAACTTATTCTTAGATTATATTACATTCTGATGTTATGCATACACATTATATGGATGTATTACATAGATATCATATATTACTAGGATAACACATATTTTGTAGATATTTTTATTAAAAAATAGTTCTTTCATAGGTTTAAAAACTTCCCTCAAAAGAGGGAACATTCACATGGGTTTGTCACTGATATCCTACTACCATAATGCACTCAGAGTATAATTTTCAGAATATAGGCTCAGATTATAGAAATCAGACTCATGTAAACACAATCGGAAATAGTGACATAGAGATCAATTAAAGTTGAAAATAAATAAAATAATTTAGACATTATCACCCAAATTAAGACACTAGCACCACATAGTGATACTATATAAGATATGACAATACTATTTAGTAGCCTCAGTTTTAGAAAAATCTAGATTAGCTAGAAAAGTATAGTAGTTATAGTCAGGTTTGCATAATTTTAGTTATATATTTACTAGTTTTGGGTCAATTTAGTTCATATTCATACTAGTTTATTTAGATTTGGGGAGTCATGTGTAGTATGATCATTCCCATTTTTCAATTCACATACTCAGATATAAATTATTAAAACTTGGTATAGAATCCATATGCTTAGATATTAGATTTGGGGGCATGTACATGACATAATGTTTTCATATGATCACTTACACACCAATTAATTAGATGGAATGATAAGCTCCATGTAATTATAAAAAATGTATACATCAAACACCATATTCCAGGTTGCACACTAGTTTCCTACCTTACTTCATCTATAATGGTTGGCATTCCCAAGTGGCCTAGAGTCTTCTAATATATTTGAGTAGATGTAGAGTTGAAATTTAGACTTATATATATATATATATATATATATATATATATATATATATATATATATATATATATATATATATATATATATATATATATATATATCCAATTAGACATTTCCAATCACATCACACAGTTTTAGTTTTAGATACATCTATTACACATGGGTAGGCAATGATGGATTCGTAGTCTACATAAGTTCTTAAACCACCCACATGAGAGGGTTAGATAAAACATCAGTCTAATCCAATATATTCACAAGTAATGATACACCAATAGGGGTGGATAATGATGGATTCAAAATTAGATTGAGTTATTGAGCCACCCATACATGAGGATTGATAAAGCTATTAACTCAGTCTAAGATATTCATCGATTGATCGCTATATGCATGCACACATAGGCTGTGACTAGGTTTATGTGTTGGTTTGCATACCAAATGAGGTGTATTCATTATTTTCCTCTATCTCTCTCTCTCTCTCTCTCTCTCTCTCTCTCTCTCTCTCTCTCTCTCTCTCTCTCTCTCTCTCTCTCTCTCTCTCTCTCTCTCTGTCTCTGTCTCTCATACCTTTACTCAATTTTGTTTAGTTTTAATTCTTTACTCTATTTTTTCTTTGATTTTAATATCTCTTAAGTAAGGATTGATATATATAAATTTCACTTTTAGTATAAACAATGTAGTATGCTTCACATACTTAGATGTAGACTCACAAGTTTTACCACTTAATTAAGTCTAGGTATGTTTCTTTTATCTTAATCATTTGATTTGATACATTTATAGAATAAATAGGGGTAAAATGTAATCACCTAAAAATGACACTTGAATGTTAAAAGTGATACTTGAGACCACTCATCCCTAGCTTAGCCCTAGATCCATTATAGGGTCTATTTTCATACTTATCTAGCCTTTATATGGGCCACAAGCATTCCTAGTCATCCCTAAAGTAATATTAGACCCTCATTCTTGTATCCTATTCCTTCATGGCTTAGGTTCTACCACCTAGATACTAGTGACATAATAGGGATAGTAGCACCACATGGCACTAGTGTCCTAATTTTCATGTCATTTTCCTTTCCCTCATTTTCCAATTATATATATATATATATATTCAAATCTTAGACCTCTTGGGGTCAGCCTAGACATCTTTGAGTATTTTTATAAGTAAAAAAATAGTATATATATATATATATATACATGAATTTTATCCTCTAAACCACTATATGGAAATCAAATACAAATTACACATACAAACTTAGAACAAGTTATGAAAAAATAATTTTATTAATCCATATACTACCCTACATTTACATATAATCATTTAAAACATTACTAAGCTTAGATTAATCATATTTCCAATCTCAATCACATTCAAAGAATTTACACTTACACCAACACTTATGTCAGGATAACTACATCGGGCTTAATCCTTCTTCAAAGTATTGGTATGTAGGAAAATATCATCATAAGAACATGTTAAGGATGTCTAGAATACCCCACTAACAAACACACTTTACTACTTGTATCAACTGAATGCCTTATAGATATGGAAGATTAGTGTTTTCTTATAAAATCATTAAAAATAGGTCATCTACAAGGTTTTAAAACTCATGAATGTAGGATCAGGCTTGATAGACCCAAACACATATGCACCTAGAAGCTCAAAAGAGTTTTGCATATAGAGCACTACCACCAAAATGGGGATACTAGTGCCACATATTGTTATTCTCTAGTTAGGGTGCTACTGTTTGAAATGGGTTTTCACACTTGTATCCTTTTTTAATAACTATAATAGACTTTACCTCATTTTAAACCTCCATAGCATCCATTTCAATCATTTTCTAGGTAATTTTTCATTTACATTATTTATTTCTATTTTTATAAAGGTTATATTAGGTTAATTATATAACATATTAGTGGTTGTATTTATTACATATTTATATCCTAATTTTCTATACTCATCTCTTTAAAAACATAGGATTTGAATTCATATAATTCCTAAAATGTTAAAATGGATATTAAAATAATTTGAATTGAGGAAGGCTTGAGATGGTTCATTATTTATTTCAGCCTTATTAAAGTTTTAGACACCTATATTCTGATACATTTAAACTCATAACTAGAGTTTCTAGATATTGACATAATTTCACACTAACTTAACGATAATTCTAAATTTAAATTTCATCCTAACATCATTTCCCTCCCTTTTTTAATACTTGATTAATCCATATTGATTAATTAAGCATGCACACATAATTCCAAAAAACTAATTAAAATCTATAATATCTACCTCATCCATACATATTCTAAACTTTTCTCAACCATGTTTTGAGTTATCCAACCACTTCCTTAACTTCCACAACTAATTTTTGAGTCACCATTAAAAAATTTAATTACCATGGTGAGTTACTAAACTACCTTGACCCGTTCATGAAGATGCATTAAAATACCAACTAACTCTTCCCTTTTCTCACACACACATAAGAATTAGTCATCATCCATTGAAATTAGGACTCAAATCCAACCGTTGACAATTATCATTATCAAATGAATCCAAATTTATCCTATCCATTCATTTTATAATCTAAGAATATATAAACTAAAGTGTCATTTTCATTTCAACATCCACATTCAAGCTATTGAATCGATATCAAATTTATCTTATTAATCCATTAATAAATCAATGTTATGCACCCATATGTTACACAAATTACATTTATCTAGAGAAATACATTGAGCACCCAAATTCAAAGAAGCAAGAGAAAATCAAAATTCAAAATGGGGAAGGTGATGATGTATTCTACATGGTTTTTTAAGTATTTACAAGTTTAGCTTTCTTTTCTTATTTCACCTCTATTAGAGGTTTAGCTTAGATTACAATAAGATTTGCATGTATATAATATTCCTATGTTTTTAGATTACAAAATTTAGATACCAAATTCTTTAACACTTGGTGGAATGTTTTCAACATCTTTTTCATCATAATTTCATTTTGAGGATTTTAAGGATTTTGTGTTATTTTGGTTTTCTTTCAATGTGCATTATTATTTTGTATTGATCTAAGAAGTGTTTAAAAACATTAGGTGTGACCTTAGAATTTTCTATGTTTTTACATTTTAATTCATAATTATGGTTTCATCATGTATAATGGAAGATTTTAAGAACATTTTAGTGGGTTTTAATAACATTTTTATAGTTTTATTCTTAATGTTTTTATGGGTTCTCCTTAATTAATTCTAAGATTTTTTGGCTTGATAACATTTTGTATTTTTCATTTTTGTTCTAATATGGTGTATATTTTATGAGTTTTATATAATAAAAATTTCATAACATTTATTATAAATATTGTCCTATAAAACAACATGTTTCAATAATATTTAAGTAGTTTTGGTGTACATTGTAGTGAATAAAATGTCAACACCATACTATCCCAAAGGCAATGATCAATTAGAGGTCTCAAATAAAAACATCCTCAAAATCCTAAAGTGCATTTTTAATTATTTTGGTTGTAATTGGAATTTAAAACTTTACACTAATTTATGGGCTTACCTTACTAGCATCTAAACACCCATGGGATTAACCTTGTATTTCCTTATTTATAAAATTAGGTCCATCTTGCCTGTTTAAATCAATCTTCAATAATTTTATATCTCTTTAAATCATATCATATCATGAATAATAATATCACATTTCAAGTCTAAATGAGCTTTATCTCTTATATGAGAAGCATCTTAATGCCCTTAATAATTTATAAGCCTATTAAAACCATCTATGTTGTAGTTATAACAAGAATATTAGAGATAGAAGATTAAAAATTAGAGATATTGTTATAAAATAAAACCAATAGAATATTAACACTTATCACAAAAATAAATGAATGTTTTAACCTAATAAGTTAGGTCCATACATTGTCATTTCCAAATGTGGATCAGGTGCTTACAAACTAGAAACAAAATAAAGAGAAAATCTTTACGAACCTATGAAATCATGTATCTCAACTGATTCCATGCCTAAATTACAACATTTTGTTACACATATGTCAATAAAAAATGGAAAATAAGAAAGAGAGAGATAGAGATATATAGAGAGAATTTGTCCAAAAGTAGAAATCATTCTTATTCCACTTATGAGAAGTAACATGGTGGAAAATAATTTTTGGCACCATGCATAGACAATTGTATATATAAACCCTAGTTACTTAGAGTCATTCCTTATCACTCTCTATCCATCTATTATCCATTTGTATATATCCCTATTCATTTGTATATATCCCATCTTTTTAGTTTCATATTGAATTTTAATTTAAGGTTTGATCTTCATGGTTATGTAGATACACCTTTAATCATGTTTTGATATAATATTACACATAAATCCTTAGAAAATTCACTCATACATATAATATAATAATACCAATTTTTAATAAAACCCTTTAATTTATCATCATTTATTGGAATGAAACATTTAATTTAATCATCATCATCTTACCTAATATCATCACTTTCCATTTCTTCCCTCATTGGGAGAATGACATCAACTTGAGATCAATACAAACTATGTAGGAAGAACTCATTTACATAGGTTATCTAAGGTTTGTTAAACCACCACCATCATCAAAAAAATCTAAAAACCACTTATAAACCCCTTATCATTAGTAGTGTACCCTAGTTATCCTTTACATAAATTACCTATCATATGGTTAACATTGTCAAATATCTTATATCTCATGGAGTTTATTATAACCAATGACATTCAAAAATATAATTATTAACTTATTTGTACCATTTACTTGATATATTTATTGTATAATTTTTTTTCTTGATTAATTGATTGTATAGTTGTTTGTTTTATTTCTTGTTTATTTTCCTTGGTTTCATTTTTGCAAACATTTTTTTATCTTGTTCTCATTGTTTCTCTTTTTTTATTCTAGATCACTATGAGCATTACAAATGGTGTTATTATGTTCTTACATATCATGATGCACTATTTATTTCAATTTTTAATTTATAATTCCTTACATGTATAACACAATAAACATCATGATTTTTCCATACCATTGGTGCATATTGTCTTATGCAACATAAAATAAAATTTCTTGATTCGTGTCAGAAATAATGTTGGAAACTCAATACAAAACCTATTAAAATAATATATTAAACCATATATTTTTATTAGATACATTTTCATAATGCAAAAGAGACAAAATCAAAATAATATATCCATATATCCATCCATCACATCTATCAAAATAAAACATCCATAAAAATAAGCCAATACATAACACATATCACATGCCATAACAAACAATGTATGCATGTGTGTGTGTATACATACATACATATATATACATACATACATATATGTTTGTGTGTATCCTAAGTGTGTGTATACGTTTGTGTGTGTGTGAAATGTGTCCATCAGTAAATCAAAGTAGTCTCAAATACATCTAAAAAATATTTTTCTCAACATCTATACTTTAGCTCTCACTTTGTCCCTTTGTTAGAGGTGATCTCAATCATTGTGGTGTAATCTATGGGTCCCACATGGAATGGTGATATGGGTATACAATATAACACTTTGATTATATGCTATGTGTTATCCTCATCCCTAATATAGATCTCATAATACTAGAGTACTCTATAAATGAAAGTGTTTACTACTATAGTGGTACCAATCGCTCATGAAGACTCTTATAGTAAGTCTTCTCCTCCATCACCCAAATTGAATTTGATAGGGTATTCTATTTTCATAGTTCACTTATTATATCCTTTGATCTCTATATCTTAGTATATATTACATCACTGTCTCATTGATATCTCTACAATAGTAAAGTATCATCCTCTATTTCTATCTCCACATCAAAATTCACCAGGCCCTCTTCTCTATTCATCTTTTATAGTCAACCTATTCACTTACACAAGTAATCCAAATATATTTATATATATTTAGATCCATCTCTCCTCCATATCCCTTAAAGATTAATATTTAAATATATTATTCTAATATCCTTATGAATCCTTACAATCAAGGCCTCATCCTCCACTAATTATAATAGTCATATATGGATCTCTAGTTCAGTATGCATCATCATGTCCTCCCAATCTCTCTCATGGTCACTATCAATAAAAATCATATGTGTATCTCCTCCTTATATATCTCCCTCTAAGTACTCAACCTCTATCTCAATAACCCATGTCTCTTCAATGTTTACATCCTCCCCATAAGCCTGTCTTCCATATCCTAGGAAATATACCTACATATATACATAATACATCCCTATCCTCCACTATCACACTCTAAATTTCAGATGGATTCTTTGTATCTATGTATTATTACTCATGTAAAGAGTTTTAAATATAATATGTCACATATTCTCCTACTATGTTGTATAATCTAGAGTCACCCCTGTATAAGATATGTCTCTCCTAAGATTATATGGTATAATCTACATCTATGTCTAGCTATGATTTTCAACCTTAGATTTATCCCTAGTCCCTATTGGGATCTATCTCACACTAATCATACAAAAACTTTTGGCCATGGTAGTACATTGTGATGTATCCCAAAATGTTTTATAACCTTGTCTAGATTATACCACTCAATGATGTACTCATGTTTGCCTATAATGTAACATGGTGTCAACATATAATCCATGTATCGTGCATCATGTAGCCACTATGTATCATCCTCCCTATAGTGTGTTAATTTGATATATGTTAGATCTAACTCATCCAAATCCTTCATATAAAAATTAAAATCAATAATATGCATCTTTTGTGATCCTATCACAATATACCATACATAATTAAAGGATCTCTAGTTTCCCTCTGTCTCAACTATCCATCATGTCTCTCAACCACAATGTGATCCCATACCTACACCTATAGTATTGTGTATGTCCCTATGATCACATTTCCCTTGTCCATAATTTTATGCAATTATTTATACAAGTATGACAACATGTAGGGTCCCCATGTGAAATATATCATACTCTCTATCATATCCATAAAAACATCTAATAAAACCACATGAAACAATATCCTACTCTTTTTTGGTAACATCATTCCACCAAAAAGATCCATCAATACCAATGTCAATCCATTTGTATCCTCTAATGTCATGCATGCATCAAAATCTATCCCATATTCAATAATAGGGATAATTCAGTCTCCAAACACTACATCTAGGGATAATAATTATGCAATCTCCATCTGATAATCATTCAAACCCCACATGAGGATGTAAAGTATCCTCATTACATTCTTCAACATCACAATAATCTCTCATGTTGGTAACTAGAACATGTGTTAGTATCTAAATTCTAAGGCTCTAATAAATTTATAAATAGTGCCCTATATACATGGGTATAAGGCATATATGAGACATGAATTATTCTAACTACCTCTATGACACTAACCTTGTAAACCGTGAACCTCTAAATTAATTATATTAAACTTGACCATGTCTCCCACACGGTAAGTATAGGTTATCTCTCTTGTCATATCTAAAGATCATAATGTTAGTATTTTAACATCATATATTAATATATCCCAATTTATACACCCTAAAAATGCATATTTTAAGAAAATTATATATTTAGTTTCATATTTCAAGCTAACACTAACAAAATTTCCAAATTTTGAATGAATTTGTTAAGCCTTTTGATGAATTCAATGTAATTTTTAATGAATTCACCATTTTGATGAAATCACAATAGGTTTTAATGAACTCACCAAAAGTATTCATGAATTGTCTATTTTATTTAACAAAATTTACATTATACCTAACCCACTAAACTATATCACAATATCATTATATTAGCCAACATAAATAATAATAATGATTACAAAACTATCATTTTTAGAATGGAATGTTTTTTTCATAACTTTACCTATCATTAATAACCATTAAAATATAAAAAATATATTATAAAATAGTACTTACTATATCCTCACTCTCCTATAGCCTCTAGAAAACTCAAACTCACTTGTTTCAATGTCTATCAACTGGTACATGCTCCATTCTTCTCTCATAATCTAGAGTACAAATAAAAATTAGGTGGTTAATCACACAATCAACCAAATTAAGTTTTAAACAATGAAATTTTCATTATCCCCTACCCATATATATTAAACCAAACTATTCATATCTTTTAACCTAACTCTAATCTTATTTTATAATATTTTACACTCTATTACCTCATTTTATATACCAATCATACTACCAATTCATCATATTATTCATTATCTTTATCTCAACTTACAAATCTATCTCATAAAATTTTATCAATCATTCTTGGAAAATTTATTTCTCATTTTATGTCATGTAGATTACCAATGGTATATATCATTCACACATATTATATTTTTCATATATCTTTGCTTGGGGCACAATCCAAATGTGTATCTTAAAAAATAAGAAGTTTAATTTTTCAAATCAACTTCCTAGAAAAAATGTAATTAGGGAAAATCATTTTACATATACCTATAATCATGATTTTTTTAATTTACAATCATAATTAAATTAAAAATGAAGTACTGCCTCCATCATTTGTCATATAATACTTTTCATTTCAATCATTCATTTTCATTCATTCTCCCATACGAACACTTGAAGGGGCATCTTATAGTCATTAAAATCCACATAAGAAATCATATTTCCACATTTTTTTCCACTCTAATTTTTTATTATTTGATTAGGAATTTATTATTTTAGTCAAAACACCATTTCAAATATGTAAAAATGTAGACACATAAATTATGCCACATTTAGTGTCATAATTAACTTTGCTAAATATCAACACAAATTCCATTATTTAATGCTAGCTCAACCATTATTTTAAATTTAAATTTAATTATAACATCATTTCCCTCAATTTTTAAAATAATTAACTAATTCATATTAATGAATTAATCATGCACACATAATTATACAAAATGAATTAAAATGTGAAATTTGCACCTCATCCATACATCTTCCAAACCTCTCTCAACCAAGTGTTGAGTAATCCAACCACTTCCTTAACTTTTCCGACACATTTTTTATTCATCATTGAAAATTTCAACTAGCATGGTGAGCCACTTAACTACCTTGACCAATTCATGATGACTCTTTCAACTACCAACTAACTCTCCCCTTCTCTCCCACACCCTTGGGAATTAGTCATCATACATGGAGATGAGGACTCAAATACAACTATTGATAATTACCATTATCAAATTAATATTTATGTATCCCAACCATCATTTTCATAACCTTAAAATGTATAAACTATAGTTTCATTCTCCATTTTCAACATCCACTTTCAAACTATTGATTTCCTATAAAATTTATCCTATACGTCAATTGATAAATAAACCTTATGTTCCCATATGCTACCCAATTTACCTTTATTTGGATAAATGAATTGAGCACCCAAATTTCATTAATAAAGAGAAAATAAAAATTCACAATGGAGAATGTGATTATTTATCATACATGTTTTCTTAATTATATCTATGTTTATCTTTATTTTATTGTATTAGCTTTATCAAAGGTTTAATTTGGATTTATAATAGGATTTGTATGCATGCCATTTTGCTAGTTCTATTAGATTTTATTTTTTTATATCACAAGTTCATAAATATTTGATCTATTAAACTACATGATTATAAACTATAATTCATTTATGGACCACAAACATGTAATTATAACAATAATTACTTGAATTAGAAGTTATGTAATATGAATATCCACTATAGTAATCATACAAGGTGAAAATAAAAAAAACAAAAAAAATATATATAATTATGAGAAATTATTGGGAAAAATTATTTATTTTGATATAAATCAATATATAAATAAAACTTAGAAATTGATTTGAAATTAGGTACACCATTATACCTCTAGATGAATTTTAATAAAAATAGAAAATTGTAAATTTAAAAACATTCATCCATGTTTTGGTGGAATTTTTTTTTTTGTATCAACTCAATCTGAATATAAATTACCTCTGAGATTTTTAAAAATATAGTCTTTTGGAATTATAAATTATCCAAATATGGAGAACCCCTATTATAGGAATCCCTAATAGGAGGATGAGAATGACACCCTAGGGAAAATGGGAGAAATCATTAGGTTTTTACCTTTGAAGATAGAAACAACTAGGAATCATGTATCAAAATCAAAACCTAAGGAATAAATATTAAAATATTATAAATAAAGATGAAAACTTAAGGGAAACATAGGAATTGGAAAATTTCAATTAATATACGAGCTCAAAAATATGTTTTACCCTATTTTATATTAATTTTAATGATTTATAGGATATGTAATATTCTAATAATTCATATTATAATGTATAAAAATTAATTACAAATCTAAGTGTAAAAGGATTGAAATTTATTTGTCACATTAACTTATTAAATTTGTAAATTACAACAAAGGGATATGATACTTAGTAGTTAATTACTCTTTAAAGGATTGAGACTATAAATAAGTGGCATGTAAGGATTGAAACTTAACTTTATATTTTTAGATCATAGTTTAGGTCTCTATGCATACTCAGATTATATCATTAGCCTTAGGTCAATACCATCAATTATCATATTCTTGTTATAATAGTTCTATTTGCATGAGTCTTGCACTTTTGTTTATGTATAAACCTATATGACTTCTTATGTTATGGTTTTTTTGTTCTCCTAAGGTATTATTTTACATGAAAATCATCTAAAGTTATATATTTCACTTGAAACCCTAGGTTAACCTAAAATTCTACACCTAAGGATAACATAATGTGAATAAATGTGGGTTGAGTAGACCCTAATCACTCCATGTTGAATTGTTGATCATTGCCTACATATATAAGACTTTAAAGAGGAAATTAAAACCACATGTATTTATCCTCATTAGGTTTATGTGTGTAAATAGTGAACCTTGAATGTATGAAACATATGATCTATCTATAAACACATATAAAATGAAAACTATGGCTGGGATTTGAGGTTCTTTAGAATTTGTTAAGATATAATCCTTGTGACTTATTTGTAAATTGGGAGGAATATAAAAGTGTCACTAAATGTGCAAGAGAAAGAGTATGATTGATAGATGTTTAATAATAAAAAACTTTATTTGTATTTATATAAGACTCTATGGGTAATTTAGCTTTCCACCAACATGCTAAGTGGTTGGGAAAACTCATATGAATGATTTGATTTTAAAATATTACTATTAATTGGTGAAGAACAAAACTATCAAACTTAAAAATTATTGGTAAAAAATATATTATAATTATGATGTTACTATTTAGGAGACATGAATAATAATATGATGATTTGGAGATGTATAAGTATGATAATTTATTAGTTTGACATAGAGTGGGAGAATTCATGTAGATCACTGATAACATATTATAAGGATTAGACACATAGATAGTATATTTATGTAGGAGAATGGAAAAATATAGTTATATGTATGCACAAGTTATATTGGGTTAAGGCAATTTAAAACCTAAATTATAAGTGTCTAATAATGTATTGTATTATCCAAAATAGTTACATTGAAGTTTATTTGAGAGTTTTAAGAGCACCAAATTTTATATCCTCTCTTTCTTTAATTTAATTTAATATATTTACACACACATGTAACAAAGTGGGTTGTTATGTAGACACTAAATTTTTATGTGAGGATATTTATTATTTTTAATATTACGTTATTATATATGTTTTATCTTATGTTTGATGCAATATTATAAAAAATATAAAAATTATATTAATTCATATTATATAAGATATGCCTAAATTATGAAAATCATCTAAAATCAGACATCTAAGATTGATCACTATAGAGTGCATAACTGTTGAAGCTAGAAACCATGATAGAGAAAAACTATAATATATGTATTCATAATGAGGTGGAAATAAAATTCATTATAGTTGATCAAAGCTT
The DNA here is from genome assembly GCA_037957365.1 of Torreya grandis. Taxonomy (NCBI): domain Eukaryota; kingdom Viridiplantae; phylum Streptophyta; class Pinopsida; order Cupressales; family Taxaceae; genus Torreya; species Torreya grandis. The sequence goes on along the minus strand of JARHVA010004086.1, from coordinate 1,103,559 downwards.
ACAACTCACTAATCTCAGAGCTTACACATCTCCTAGATAAGTAACATAATAACACAAAGCTTACAATTCACACTACATAAATGTTAGAAGGTCTACGTAGATCCATAAGCTTCATTGAATGCTCAAGATAGATATGGATTGTAATTAACAATACTCCATTCTAAATACAAAGGAAGATAGACCATTAAATAAATAGTTTGAGTTGACTAGTGACTCACCAAACAACCTAAGTGCATGGGTTATGCCATTTTAAATGGATAGGGAATTGAGGGAACGCTAGTGGGTTAGAGGCTTTAGTGGTGTATGTACTAAGGAGACTAAGTGGAATGGATACCCTATCCACCCACTAAGTTAACCCATGTATTCATGTGTGAATGATTACATCATGATGATGTCATAAATCACCTAATAGACCTAATATCCACCTAAAGGTGAATTATACAAGTGCAGTAAATACCTACACTAATACCCACCTTAAGTTTAGCTTAGGTGGGAAGTAGAATTGGGTCTCAAAAACTAGACCTAATTATGTACACAAATATAAATATCTCTCACAAAGTGGAGGTAAGGAGAAAACCTAGAGGAAAAAATTCCCCCCAAAAGAGAAAAAAAGAAAAAGAGACTAAAATACCCCCTAGATAATGATGCTGAAGTATACAATAATCCAATTATAGATTGTAAGAAGATGAAGGTCGATGATAATATCTTATGTTTGAGGGCTATAAAAGCTCCATCTTCATCGAACAATGTTTCTTCCCTTTACCAAAGGAAGAACTAAATGAGTGTATTGAAAGTATACCCATTAAAAATAGAAGATGAAGACAACATTATGAATATATCTAAATGTGGTCCAAATCAAATATATGGCATAGGTCTAGCAAGATTGTGCATAGAAATTGGAGGTAATACAACTAAAATATACCAATCAGAAGAATGACATGGAACATTGATTGAAATAATGTCCATTTAAAGAGGAGACATTAGATAAACAACTCTCAAAGTTGAAAAGATATTATAGATGAATCACATAGATCTATAATATGAATATCCATAGGAACATATTAGTCATCATAGCTCTCAATGAATACAGTCACACTAGAAATAGTAGTCCTCTGAAGTGCTAGTTTGTGGTGGATATAGAAGAGAAAATTTTTGTATAGGAATGATTGTATAATATACAATGGGATAACTAAGGTCTAGAAAAATATCATCCTATAGTGGTGGTTCAACATAAAGAAGAGCATTGTTCACTTGGAATGTGTCATCACATGAAATAAAAGTAGGAGGAGAGAGTACACTAGTCTCCAAAGAGATAATAGGAATTAGAGGAGGAGTGATATAGATCATAGTAACATGTTTCTAAAAGATATTATATAATGATCAAAATGGTTTAAGGATATGTATATTCCACATGGAAATGAATATACACATAAATATGTAATAGTAAGGTGATAAATACTTTCTCACAATGTTAGCCCACTAATTTTACTAAATAAGGTCAGTAGTGGAAGGAACCTACCCATATAGGAATGGAGTATGATTATTTTTTGTGAGAAATTGTTCCATATATTCATGCCAATAATCATAGTTAGTTTTACTAAGAACTATTGGTGTATAATCAAATTTCCTCATCAACAGGTATTTCTCAAGTGGAGTTGACATGACCAAACCTAAGAGTAATAGTTCATGCTTTGGATATAGACTTCAAACTACATTGAAAAATGAATCCAGTCAAATGAGATTAATTACTTCACAAGTGACAATTCATGATCAATGTATGGATGCTAGTTTTAACTAATAATTCATCCATTAAATGTGAGAACAATGTGTGAAATTGACATCAAATGGGTACAAGTAATAGTTACAAAAATTGAATGTGCACAAGAGAGAGAATGTAAGGCTCAAAATTAACCTCTCAAGACAAGCAACATTGACTCCCCCTATGTTTACAATTATAATCATGATCTATTTGAGGATGTCAAACTCAATCAACAATATGTCTATACATGTATGATAAAATAGTGCACAAGTGACAATGCACATATAAATAAATGGATGTTAGAATCAACTAATAATATGTATATGAGAATGAGTAATCAAATAAATTGACTCAGTTAGTATACATGAAATTCAAATAGGCAAAAAAGTACAATTGACTCTATTGATAATGCACCTTAATGAGAAGAAGTAAGTGCATAAAATGGGCCAATAATGAAAGAATGAGGTAAGGAGAAGAAAGAATGTTTTATTTTTGTGTGAGGGGGTTTGTCCACCTAAAAAATTGGGCCTCACCCTTTGTTCTTTGACACTCAAGGTATGACTAAGATGAATAATTAAAATATTTTAAAAAAATCGTTATTACTCCTATTATCATATATTATTATATAAAAATATAATAAAAAACACAATATAGTGCCCCACCATGTGCAACATGTATCCCTTACATTAGTGAAATATCATGCTAAGAATAATGTGTATTAACCAATTCACTAAGAAAGCCTTCCCCATAGATAATATTCCCCCCAATCAATATTGTCTCTTAGCACTCATAATGTCTATAGATACTAGAAAACTACACACTTGTAGATTTTGATGACTAAATGCCTTGGGACCCACTAAACACCCCATAAAACATTATTAATCCTTAACCAAATCATATTAACCTAACCAAATCACTATTATCTTATTCACATACTGCTATTCAAAATTACTATTTAAAAGTACTAATCAAAAGTGCTATTCATTATCACTATTCACTATGGGACCCACTATAACTATTCATGATGACATGGAAAGTGACATGGCATGTGACATGGAAAGTGACATAGAAGGTGATATGGAAAGTGACATGGCTTAGAAGTGAGGTGGCTTGAGGTGGGACATCATACCCCACCTGGGACCCACCTCCAAGGTACCTCATGACATCATTAAGCACCAAATGGTCCCTCCTTTAGAATATGGTTCATTTTTATCTATAGGGCCATATTAAAACATGTATTTTTATCCTCATACATGGAAAATGGTGAAAAAATCCATGAGACACTTATCCAAAAGATGAAAGTGAGTGGTGGAAGGTATTTTGGACCCATATGAGCCCATGTGCATAATTCCCTCTCTATTTTAGACTCCTTAGCAAGTTGGGATACAAACCAACCAAGTGGGAGGCCTATTGCCTAAGTGTAAATATCACCCCCTTGTCTTTCATGGCCACTCATGCACCCACATGGAGAATGATGCCAAAATTCATGGGGCACTTAGCCAAAAGATGAATTGGCTTGGTGAAAAGTCCTTTAGTCTCATTTGAGCCCATTTGCATGATTCCCACTCCAAATTAGACTCAATTGAAAGGTAGGATACAGACCAAAAAGGTGGGAATTCCACCATCCTTATCCCATTTGTCATATATGAGCCCACTTGAAAAATGGTGCCATTCTTCACTATTCCATTTCTTTGGCATGTTTCTTGACAAAAAATGCTATAAATATGACCCTCCCCATTCACTCATGGTTAAGTTATTTTTTTGTAATAAAATTATCATATTACATGTTTTAGGATCATTTTTGATGGATGTCATCATATTTAAGGTTAGAATAAATCAAAGCAATGAAGCTCTGCTAGAATTGCTACAAGATTCCTCAACAACACCATCTTCATCAACCATCTCAAGGTATATTTTGTTATTTAATTTATTTTATTTACCATTACTTATTAAACATCTCTACCTTTTCACCTTTTATTTATAATACCTTTTCCATTACCTGTTATCTTCTTTATCATTTATCTATTTACCCCCTTTTTCCATCCTTACCCATTTGACCCCTTTACACCTTTGCCATTCTCACCCTCCTTATCCCCATATATTTTACCACATTAATTAATAACTTTATTATCTATTCAACCATACACCCCTTTACTTTTTCCCCTCATAATAATCTACCAACACCAACCAGTCTAGCTTTTCATAACCAACTTGTTAATCAACCCAAACCAAAAACTAAAACCTTTGCTTTAGCTAATTTTTAGCACTAATGTTAACCAAATGAGTTACTTTATTTTACTTATCTTAGCAAATAATATAATTTTATCAGTCAATTTTATGTTATTTTATATATTTAATTTTAGTTTTATATTTTAAATGCAATCATCTTTTATTTTTATTTATATACTTAAATGTTTAAAGTAGGTGGATTGAAAGCCTCTTAGAAAGCTTTCACTTCTAGGATATAGCTCACGCTAGGAAATACACCCATCTACTTTCCTAAAAAACAATTTTTGTGGCAGTTTTTTATTATTTTTAGGTCATCCTCCCAAGAAAATAGGAGCTCTTCATAATCATCTATATTCAATACACACACATTCAATAGGTATTTTTATACACACCCTTCTTCACTAGTTTCTTTCTTTTCAAATTAATCAAAAACAAAAAAAATAGATATAAACATTTTGGCACACCTAGTGGGACCCTTGATTTTCATTTGGATCATTATTTATTTTAAGACATTTAGAGTTGCATTAGTGAAAATTTCATTTAGTTACATTATTGAAAAATTCATTTAGTTTCATTCTATACACACTAAGTGTTCTTTCATGCATTTTAGTTGAACTTTTAGTTGAATTATTTTTAGAAAGAGTTAAATATTATTTTCTTAAATTTATAAAATAGAAAATAAAAAATAAATCATCCTAGGATTAGGACTTGTATTATTATCTTTCACGTAGGTTGCATTTAGTTTGTATTCATCAAAATCAATCAAAAATTTACCTTCAGGATTAAAATTAACTTGCATACATAGTTTGCTTGCTTCTTTAATTAGCTCATGTAATTAAATTTAAGAAAAAAATTAACTATAGTATAAAAATGTTACACAAACCAAACTAATTTCACTAAAAAAATATCAAACACACTTGAGATAAGGCCTAACTAGGATTTCATCACCTAAAAAATCACCTTACCCATTCCAAGTTATCATACTTGGATTTAATCATTGATGGGATAACTAACTCAGATTTCTAGTTGAGTATAAACTCTAGATAAATGTTATAAAGGCTAAGAACCTAAACTAGATATGAGATTGTGATGTGAGGGGATCAATCCCCAAGTATCAAGCCACATACCTGATCTAATAGATTTTTTTTGGGCACATAAACACAACTCAAAACTAGACATAGATTGATTTCTAGGACCTATTCAAGCCGATTTCTTCACAATTTTCTAAGGCATAAGCCAAAAGAGAGATTAAAAAAATCCTAGGACTTAGCATGCTCTTAGTGAATTCATTGTTTTCCTTGAATAATTTTTTATTGATGTTTATTTTGAGGTGTGAGAATGTATCATTCCTTTCTCATTTTCTCATATGCTTCTTACTCACCAACATCAAAGGGACCTTGTGGAGCAAAACTCACCGCCAAGTCTACCAACCTCTTCCACCTCATCATGCATGGAACATGTTTCCAAACCCATGAATTCCACTCACTTTCTAAGAAGTCCTATTTGGATTTTCCCAAGAGATGTGGATTTTACCACCTTCCTAAACAAAATTCATGTAACCTTATAACATTACCATAAAACTACATCTCACCAAATCCCATTTTTAACCCCACTTGTAGATCCACTTTATGGCATGCCTCTCCACATAATGGGGGATACCTCTAATACCATGGGTACTACTCAACCTTTAGTTACCCAAGCCCTATCATCAATGAACAATCCCCTTGAGGCTACCACCCAAAATCAACCAACCCAAACTACCACTACCCTTATACCACCTACTAATCACTCCTCTGCAATAGGAGAGCTTATCTATATCACTACCCATATCCCTCTAATTAAATACAACCCATAAAACACTACTCTACTTCAAATTCTTATGTTTTTCATACCCTCCATGTTAACATCTATTATTATAAAGGTCATTACCCTTCCATCAGCCACCAACTCAACTACCACTCCTACCCAACAGGTAATCCTTAGTTATATCCATAATACACAAGGGCATATGATCATTACCAAACCACCTAACCCTACCCAACCATTGACATCAACATACCTATATATCTCTTCTACCCAACCATTGACATACACATACCAATATGTGGTAACCCCTCAACCTTCCACCCACTATCAACATGTTCCTCAACCACAATTGCAATATGCATCTTACAACCTTCCAAGTGCTCAACCCCAAATAGAATTCATGAAGATGATCATGGAAATATGACTACCCTTGAGTCATCCATATTTATACCCCATAATCTCTTATCCTATGATCAAATTTGAAATGAGATTATTCACCCTTCAATCCTTATCAGACCTTATCTAGACCAGTAGGAACTTCTAAAATTTACCAAGTTTAATAGTAAGGAAGAACTTCCAAAAACTTTTAGAGAATTTAGGCATTCATGATACTTTGTTTCCCATTATTATTCTCTTCTCCTCTATATCTTTCCTATGTCATTATCCGAACAAGCATTAGATTGGTATAGTGACATAACCAAACATTCCATCTTCTCCTTCAACCAACTAGCCCAAAATTTTTGGATCTCTTTTTGATAAATATATCCAAGAATGTTTTCATTAATAACCCTTACTCCATGCAATAATTTTAGGATGATTCCATTTCCATTTTCATGGCTCATTGGAAGAACCTAATTAGCTAAATTTTCTTTTCTTTACCTTAGCGTGAACTTATAGATCACTTTGCTCAAGCATGTGTCAAGTATATCTAATCCAAATTATATTTCCAAATCTTCTATAACTTTGATGAAGATCTTAGGATGGCTCATAAACTAGAGAACTGAGCCATTGATGAAGGAAAACTTAAACTTAAAAATAAGAACTCAACCTATAAGACCAATGAGGCTTCTTCTTCCAAGTCAAGCAATCAACCTAATACCAAAACCAAGAACAAAGGAATGAAAAATGCTATTATCCTAAAATCTACACCCCCACTATCTACAAACCAAAAAAACCTGAAGAACCAAACCTCCAACACCTTTAATACTTCAAGCCAAAACCCAAGTAACTAAACATGGAGAAACTAGAAGAAATTAACTCCACTTGGGGAACCCTATGCTTCTATTTTAGAAAAGATATTAAAATCTAATATCATCCAACATCCACCAATTAAACCAACCCAATAGTTTGATGCTTCTCACCTCATGCCATGTTGGTATAATGAAAATGACCATTATGCCTTTCATCGAGTCGTAGGACATGATATCAATAGGTGAAATACCTTCAAATACCTTGTCTAATCCCTTATTAACAAGGGGAACCCTAGATTAGACAACCCCAACACACCATCCAACCAAGCCCTTGACATATTTATGAAACATTTTCCAAACCATGCTCCTACCAAAAATGAGAGTAACAATGTTGAATGCTCCCCTGACACCCATACTTTTAACATGGTTCTTTACACACTCATTGATAAAAATACCTATTCACCAATCTACCAATTCACCTCAGCTTACCTCATACCCTTTTGGACATCCAAATAGAGGAAGTAACCACATCCACACCTTCAACAAAGGTTACCACACCTAACTCCCCTATTATTGAACCATTGATTCGATCTTTGGAAACTATCTCACAAGAAAAGATAACTTCAAGCACCAAACCCCTAATTTTAAAACCTTTCATCAAAAACCAAGACAAAGGTAAGGGAACCAAACTATAACCTCTAACCCCTTCTTTGGTAGACCAACCTATCCTTTCTAAACCAATTAAAACCTCCATCTAACTAACCAAAACATCCTCCAAATTAAGTGAACCTAAAACACCTAAACCCACCAAGACAAATAAAGTAACCAAACCCTTTCCAAAACCAAAAACTAAAGAAACCAAAGAGGTAAAACCACCCAAAGGGCCAAAAACTTGAATTTTACCTCCTTCAAGCTTTCCCTCCATTTTGGATCCTCATTCCTCTACCTTGCATATAAATCCCATTATTTTTACCAAAACCCCACCACCTCTATTAGTCACACCCTCACACTTATTTCCTAATGCACCTCTTTTTACTACACTAGTAATACCTAAGCTACCTAGCTTGCCATCCTCCACCTCTAGATCATCAGCCATCTTACTAAAATGAAAACCATAAACCAATCATACCACCTTACCTAAGACACCTATCACAAAACCTAATTCCAAAGAACCATCTACCTCAACACCCAAAATAAAAATCACTAAACCTTCACCACCCTTAAATAAGTCTTACCTAACCATTCTCCAATGATTATCTAAAACCTCTTCCTTGATATTTCCACCCATCAAGCCCTTTTAACCTTCACATTCCCAACCATCATGGTTTAATAAAAATTTGATTTATTTATACCATAGGAAACTTAGTCATGATACAGATAATTACAAATCTCTCCAAACTCTCATCCACTACATTTATGAGGAGGATGATCTATTAAAAAATGAACCTTCTATGTCACCCATTCCAAACCAAAAAAATAACCATACCTACTCAACACTTACAAACTCCTCCACTCTCAACTAGGAATGAGGATGGTTCTGACCACTCTACTACCTCATCCTCTCCTTCTATCTACACTATCAATGTGGTCACTAGATAATAACAAAGGGATAAAGGGAAGGCTAAGGTGTATGTTACTTAGACATACCCCTCTTGAAACTCCCAAGCAAACCATATCCATCCATATCCATCTTCAAGAAAATCCAAAGTGTCTATCTTAGGTTCCCCCTAATCTAAACTTTTATACCCCATCCCATATGCAATATCTATTTGAAAAGCTATCCTTAAGTAGATTCACTAGACCTTGACAAAAATGAACTTATATGAGATAAATTTTTTTTCCTCCCATCACTACCAAGCACTCATAGAGGCCTTGAAAAATCCATCAATGTCCATCCTAATGACCCTCAATCTCTAGCTATATTTGTTGGTGCCCTCTAAACTTCCATCTTTGTCACCTTTAAGAATTTAGAAATACCTTTCATCCACCTTGAGGACCTAGATCCCCCACTCTATATTACCTCTTACATCAACCAAACCCATGTCAATAGGGTGATTATTGATGGGTGAGATAACATTAACATCATATCCTCCTATGTTTATGACCAACTCAACTTATCAAACAATATCATGTCAAAATACACATTGGTCCTTTGATCCTTTAATGAAACTATGGCCACTACCTTTGGAACCATCATCCTTCATATTTGTGTAGGACCCCACACTCTCCATAAAGTATTCTATGTGGTGGAAAGAGAATTACAATGTAACATCATATTGGGATGACCTTGGATTCACTCCACAGAATGTGTTCCCTCTACCCTCGATTGATGCATTAAGTTTGAGAATGACGGTCGGGTCCTCAATATCCAAGTAGACCCAAATCTTTTCTCAACATGCCACATGACCTATCATCCCAATGATGTACTCATATACCCATATAAATTGGCTTCATTAGTTACACCTCAACCACCAACCATTGATGAAACATCAACTAGCTCATCCATTCCTTCTTCATATATCCCCGTAGAGGAGCCCTTAGGATCTATGTTCCAATGATTCTCATTAAGGGAGTATCACCTTATAGTGTTGGAAACTTTACCTACTCCTCAATAAGATGGGAACCTCAGAAATGACCCTTCCCATGACCCTAACATTAGAACCACCATCCCTTTCAATCCTCCTAACCATAAAAAAAACTTCATCTATGGGGGACTTGATCGGCCACTTCTTGCTCTCACCACTACCTCCTCCATCTGACCATTCACCTCTAATTTTTCCTACCTTGACAAACCAACATTCACTAAATTATACCTTCATAGGTGTGCCTAGAAGGGATATGGTCTGGGCTGATATGAAAAAGGACCTCATGAGTCATTTAGCCTTGGGTTTATATGACTTGAAGAACCCACCAATTCACCCAAACCTATTGACACCATTGAGGAAGGCATCCCCTCCTCACCAACCCAACCTCCTTCAAAGTTTGATGATTTTGATATCATTCCTTCTAACTCTTTTTTATCAACACCATTAGTTTAGGCCCTTGACATATCAAAAGGATGGCCAAATTCAAACCCTTCCTCTCATACATCTTGAAATTATATAGAAAGATTCTCCTACCATTAATACCATCCAACATCAAGATGATGATTCTATTCTTACCTACCTTAGTGCCCTAAATTATTTAATCCATAAATATCTTCCTCCTAAATCCTCAACCATGTTGAATAAATATACCATGGATATAAACTTGGGTACTATAGACAACCCCCATGTTGTCAAATTGGGCTAATCATTGAATGTCAAAGAACTTCAAGACTTCTCCTCTTTCTTCCAAGACTATAACATAGAACTAACTTGGTCTTAAAATGATATGTTTTTGATCGACCCCACCATTACCACCCATAAATAGTCACTCATCATGATACCAAACCTGTTAAATAAAAACTTTGATGCATGTATCCTTACATATCCATTCTTGTCAAAGAAGAGCTTCAATGTCTACTATCTATAAACTTCAATCAACCCATTGATTACTACTAATGGGTTTTTAATATCATACCTATCACCAAAGCCACTAGGGGTATATGCATTTGTGTGGACTTTCATGACCTTAACCTCGTCTACCACAAGGATGAATTTCCTTTAACTAATATTGACTAGCTTGTTGATATTACAACTAGCCACAAGATGTTATCTCTTATGGATAGGTTTTTGGGTTACAACTAGATCTTGATTACTCCTAAAGATTAGCATAAAACCACTTTTACCACCCCTTGGGGAAATTTTTACTATAGAGTCATGCCTTTTAGGTTAAAAAAATGATGGTGAAACTAACTAGTGAGCCATGACCTACATCTTCCATGACCTCGTCCATACCATCATAAAGGACTATGTCGATGATCTCTTGAGAAAATCTAAATCTCACCAAGATCATTTAAAAGTTCTCAGCATTAACTTAAAATGCCTAATCCATTTCCATGTCAGACTTAACCCCAAGAAATGTGTTTTTAGGGTCCTTTCAGGAAAGCTTTTTGGTTTTATTATCTCTCTTTGAGGAATTGAAGTAGATCTTTCCAAGGTCAAATCAATCTTGGAGATGCCCCCTCCTATACAACTTAACCAATTTTGTAGCCTATAAAGAAAGCTTCAATCCATTGACCATATCATTTCCTAACTTTTAGATGAGTGCCAACCTTTACATCACCTTATGAAGAAGGATGTCTCTTTCAAATGGAATAAAAATTATCAAAAAGCCTTTGAATCATTCAAACAGTACCTTTTGTCACCACCTATCTTCATCCCTCCTAAGGATGACCACCCATTTCACCTATATATCTCTGCCACTGACCATTCACTATAGGAAATATTGGCTAACCAAGATGAATATCACAAAGAGCAATTTGTATACTACATTAGCTACATGATTATAAAATATGAGACTTGGTATACCCATACTAAGAAACTCTACATAGCCTTGACTTACGTGGCCACCAAACTCTACCACTACCTTCTTAACCATAAAACCTATGTCATAACCAACACCAACCCAATCAAGTATATGCACTCCAATCCATACTAAAACCAACTTATGGCCAAATCGATTGTGCTCTTAGTAGAGTTTGATCTTGATTTTATTTAACAAAATTCAATTGAAGGGAAATTCATTACTGACTAATTGGCCAAAGCACCTTTAAAAGATCACCAACCTCCTCCCCTCGAATTTATAAATGAATCCATCACTACTCTCTCCCAAGAGGACATAACCTACTAAATGACTATGTTATTTGATGGTTTAAAGTTCCAACAAGGTGGGGGTACTAGAGTTATTCTCATTCCTCTTGATGGTGAACCCCTTACTCTTTCCTTCAAACTTGACTTTGAATGGATCAATAATATGGTTGAGTATGAAGCCCTCATCATAGGTCTCAGAACTACTTTAGCCTTGGGAATTAAGGCCATCAATGTATTTAGTGATTCCTAGCTTATGGTCAACGAAGTCATTGGATCATACCAATGTAATAATGATGTCTTACAAAAATATAAAATTTAGTTGACAAACTCTTAAAATCATTTGAATGCTACCTGGTCCAATTTTTTCCTTGATCTACAAAAAAATTTGTACACACAATGGCTTGCCTTGCTTCCCAAATCCCTTCTCAACCTTCCAATTCTAAAACATTTGTCACCATTCATAATTTTACAACATCCTCTTATAACCAATTTAACCTCCCTACCATTTATACTATGAATTAATCCCCATATGACATTTGTTATGACCAAAATTTTAACTACCTCAACCTAGGCATCATTACTCCCAACCTCTCTTGAAATTCCAAAAGAAACTTTGTTCAAATTATCTCACGTTACACCATACTAGGGGGAATCATTTACAAATTTGGTTTTGATAGCCTCCTTCTCTATTGCCTACATTACAGAGAAGATTGTTGATTTTATCAACCATCATATCATCTTCCACTTTGGTATTCCTCATAAAATTATCACTGATAATGGAAAATATTTTAAAAACAAGCATGTTTAGGGTTTGTGTGATGCATTTATCATTAACCTGAGTTTTTCCTTACCTTTTCATCTATATGTAAATAGATAGGGAAAAGCCTCTAACAAAATCCTCAATAAAATGCTAACTAAAGTAGTCAGTGCTTCAGGTTGGGATTGCCATTTTTAAATCCCTTTCACTTTATGGGAATATCACACTAGCATTCAAACCTCTATGGGTCATACCCCTTTCTCTCTAGTCTTTAGAGAAGAGGCAGTCTTACCTCTTGAAGTCCAAATCCCATCCCTTTACATATATTTACAAGAGCTCATATCTAATAATGATTATCATCAACACCATTTGGCTCAACTTGAGTTACTCAATGAGCATCATCTATCCACCTTTAACCATCTTTGTGTCTATCAAGAACACATCAAGAATGCTTATGATAAATACCTCAAATCATGAGACTTCAATATTAGAGACCTCATCCTAAAGGAAAACCAACATGTGACCAACGTGGAGAAAAGTAAACAAGGCAAGTTTAGATTCAATTGGCTTTGAACATACATCATAACCCATAATTATTAATCAAGAGATTATCATGTATCCTCCCTAAAAGGTAAACCAAAACCTGAGCCTCTCAATGCTTTACATCTGTGTCCATTCTTCTATTAAAAAAGGATCAAACTCACTTTTTGTCTAACTTAAACTCATGCCTTGATTAATGAGATTTTCACCTTCACCCATATTCCTCCTCTACTTATTAGGATAATTGATTAAAACATAGAACCATGTGATTAATTTTCATAGTCATAGCCTAATCCTAAATATGGGTAACACATCTCTACCCATAGCATGGTTCTAATGTTTACTTTTCATCTCTAATAGGATGGAATCCCATGGTCATTGTCTCTCAAACCACCTCCTTTTACTTATCATTTAACCCTATTATGTTAGAATTTTTCCCTCATAAAGGTAAACTTACGAACCTAATTAGACTTTTTGATGTCTAAAAACATCACATCCAAAGATAGTTTAGATACCAAAATATTTCATGGGTCAATAGCCTAAGCATTATAGACTACTCCTTGAGGGATAGCTTCCCAAAACCAAAATAAAAATTTCCATATATAAGGTAGACTACTCCCTTGAAGGACATCTATCAAGAGTATTAAACAAAGCATCTATAACTTAGACCACTCCCTTGAAGGATGGCTAAGTCAAATTTGTAAAAAATAAAGTAATTTATTAGAAGCTACCTCCATCAATCAACTTCCTATATACATCAATAAATCAAAAGACCCACTATCACAGTCACAACAAATTATAAATAATCTTGAAAGCTATAATCAAATTTCACATGTAGACTTCTCACATTCATCATTCTACATCTATCATATAACATGCACTTGTATATTATGGTTCTTAGGTCACATATAGAAGGGGAAAACTTAACCACATAAGGTTACCATACATATCCTTCACACTAGATATCATCCATCTTTTATCTATATTATCTATAAATCAAGGGATTTCAATCTTACTTGGCACACTATGATCAAGAACCTTATTTTATCAACCAACACATATTAATGAAAAGCATTAGAAACACTTATGTTCCTTAAGTCAATCCAACTTTGGGTTTTGTTTTAATTTGTCTTTATTAACAAATAGACATTACACCTCATTTCTCTCCTTGTTGAGTCATGTATTCTATTGGACCTATGTCTCATAATTTTTCATGTCTTTTTGTAGATCTAGTATGGTAATATAACCTACTTATGTGCCACCACTATCATCCATCTAAACCATAAACACAATTAGAATAACATTAACATCAATCAACCCACCTTCTAGGGATACCTTTCTCTACAAAATCAACATGCACACTTTCTTTTCAAAGATTCAACCAAACCAAACCATGTGTTCCATAAAATTGGGGCAACCCATTTGAGAACCATTCCCCAACCCTTATTAAACTACATTAGCGTAATGTCCATAGACTATGTAGGAACTACTTAACTTCTAAGGGTAGTTTATCCACTAATAATTAATTACCCTCTCCTTTTTCTTCTCACTAATTTCCATTACTAAAAACACCCTCTTACTTAGGGCATCCTATGTCAGTGAATATTTGGTTTCTTTCAAGAATCCTTGTATTTTAACATCATATAATAATTCTTCTTTGTCTTCCCCATTATTGGGAGAACTACATTGGCCTGAGATCTTTTGGATTATGTAGGTAGTGCTCAATTACTGTGGTCAGCTCAGCCACATCCTTTATTTTCCATTTTTACCTAATATATTTCCTCCACTTCTCTACCTATCTCTTCACCACCTCACTCCCTTCAGCTTATCAATCTCTTTTAACCACTTTTCCATCTTGTCAATCTCTTTTAACACAAGGATTTCCATCCTTCCTCATTAGCCCCTCTTATCTCCCATAAAGCCACCACCTACTCTGCTTCATTGACCTTTTCATCACCTTTCCTTACACATGCTTTGTTGTTCACTCCCCCACCCACTTTTCATGTTTTTTTCCCTCTCTCCACTTACCAAGCATTCCCTTTATCCCCTTTGAATTATTCTACCATCATCATCCTTTCCCCTTTCCCTTGGCAACTTATCATACCCTCTTTCTCACTCTTTTTGCCTCACCAATTCCACATCGTCGTATTACCTTGCACAATAATCGACACTTTTCCCTCCTCTTCTTTGCTACCACCTTTTTACTACCCTTCCATTACTTATAAACCACCTTCATTTATATTCTCCATTATTTTTTTCATCTTTCCCATCTTTTCAATTTAGCATGCTTTTTATTTATTTATTTTCTTCTAGCATCTCATATTTTTCTTCCATGTGCCACCACTCTCTGTTGATTTGCCACTCTCCACACCTTTACCATTTTCTCCTCCATAACTAGCTTCTAAATGAATCTTTATCCCTTGAGAAGCCTTCCATAATTATCCTTTTCTTCTTATTAGTCTTAGCCTTTTAAACTTTGCATTCCCCTTTTCCTCTTTCCATCTCAGTACTTACTTATCTTTTTCATTTGTGTGAGTGTTTGTGCTTTATATCCCAACTTCAATTATTCATTTTCCTTCTTATCATCCCTGATCTTCATCCCTTATATTCATCTCATTCCCTTTCATTATGTTTCCCTATTTCTTCACCACCTCACCACTATTTGGCTTGTCAATCTCTTCTAATCACCCATTTAGATTGTCAATCTCTTCTAACAAGTTGATTAACACATACCTTATCTCTTTAGCTTCTTATCCACCCATCCTTTGATTCTCATATTTTTTATTCACCCCTTTCCCATTTTCTATTCCATTCTCATCTCCAACACCTCCCTCTAATTTCCTTTGTTATTCCTCTCCTTGTTTACCATCATCCATGTTTAATTGGTCATGTCTTTACCTACTTCTTCACTCTCCTATAATCATTTTTACATCCTCATTTCACTCCCTTTTCCTCCTATTTCCTTTGCTTCTATGTATTTATTTGATTTTCATTTTCATCACCAAACTATTTTTTCCTTGGACTTTTTTTAGACTTATTTTCAAACCTTTCATGACCTCCCATATTTCTCATCCTCCCCTTACCCTTCACTATTGCTACACTTATTTCCCCATCCTTTTCAATTCTTCAATCTATCGTTCTATAATGCATCCTTCAAACCCCCATCTTCTACCTTTTATTTTTCTTCTCTTTTCTCCATTTAATTTTTTCATCTCCCTTGATGACACTCCTTGTTATTCTTGACCTTGTAGTTTCCTCCTCCATATCCATGCTTGGCTCCTTCCATCCTTCTCCACATTCATCTTTATTTATGACCTCATTGTTTTTTATAACTAAATCTTCATCCATCTCCTAGTCTGCCTTCACCTCATCCCTTGTTGGATTCTTTTTATTTTCTCTCATTATCACTTTAGCTTCTCACTCATTAGAGTGTGGTTATAAGTCACATTGCTTATACATGCGTATACATATTTTTTTCCTCATGTCTTATACTCTTTTGATTTAATGCATGAAATATTACTAGGATCACTTATTCAAGACATCCATTTCTTCCTTCAATGTCTTTATTAGTTAAGCATGGGTCCTCCCTTTTTCCCTCTCTAGCTATTACCTTCACCCTATCTATCACCCCTTCAACCTTTAAACCCTCTACACATTTTGCATGTACTTTACATAGTGTTATCAACACACCTTTTTTAGCCTCAAAAGCCTATTCATGTGATACATTCATAGGGATTATGATTCATCAAGACAAGCCCACTTTAGGTCTATTTTTAGTCCTTGTCATAGAATGAACATTGTGCCATCTTCTCATCTAAACATTCCTAGTTGATATTTTCATTATAACATTTGTCTCTTGAATATATTATTCACTTTACCATTAGTGTTATTCATTTCCTCACCCATAACCATATCAATCATAACCATAACCATATAATTCATGAGTATCCTCATAACCCTAAGCATAATTACATTCAAACAATGACATCTAACACACTTTATACATATTTACAAAAAACTATGCAATATTATATTTAGGGTACGAGGAGTCATATGGTACATACAAATTTATTAGACTATCTGAACCTCAACTAAGGCCTATACATACATTATTTTCATACCTAAGCATTAGGGCAATTATCTAGTGACTATAGATTTGTGTTTAGCCATCCTTATAATTTATTACTCCCTAAACTAAAATTTGTAACATTCCCTATATCAATAACCACTAAAGGGTGTACTCTATTATCCTCTTCTTCATTCATCCCCATAAGGTGAGAACCATATTCCACTCTAGGTATTTCACCTTATTTGCCTATTATATCCATTTCATCCCTTTGTTGTGGTTGTTCTACTTGCATAGGTACTACTAGTTATTGCCTCAGTGTTTATCCCTTTAGACAGTGAAGGTTCCCTCAATGGATAAGCTGAAGGTTATATTCTCCAACCTTACACTTTGTGTAATGAAAGTCTTACCTTATTTGCTACTGAGGAGGTAAGAGTTCAGGCTTGAGGTTAGGGTGTGGGTGTCTTTCCTCTTGTTATTAGTTTAACAACACTTCCATTATCACCATTACATGTTACAATATTTGATAGCTATGCACATTCAGTATGTAAATTATTTTAGGTTATAGGGGTTGTTGATTATCTCTACCATTACTCACATATTTTACATATTCAACCTTTGGTTATTATCTACACCTTGAATAACCTACAAAACCAAATGACTTCATGATAGGTATTTTTTCTTACCATGATTCTTTAAATAGACTACCTAACTATTATTCCTCATCGACATGGTTATCCATTCTACCAATGTAAAGGGTCTTATAATTTAATTAATTCCCTTAAACAATATTCCCACTTGAAATGGTCATGTCTACATCCCTTTTCACATGGACATGTAGCCCTCGATCTAATTGGTCTTCTCGATATAGTCATTATGCATTGTCGTAATGTCTTTTTATCACCCTTATCATCTGATTTATGTTCGATGTCTTTATTTTGGCTTATTAGGTATTTTGAATCATTTTCACCTTTACCCTAGTTGACATAAATTGTCTTCTTTCCTTGGGCCATTACAATGGTCATGCCTCTAAAATTACTAATATTACTGGTGGTGTTATCTCCCAATTACTTTCCACTATAGAAGCTCCCCCATCTTATCCAACTATATAACTAGTTACTTGGACCACATAGCTCCCTACTAATAGGGCCTCTTCTAAGTGGAACCCAAAGTCATTGGTTTTAAGGAATTGGGATAGAGGATGTAGACATGATCACCTTTCATCTAGCCTACCCTTGTATTTCTTGGTTTAGGCATAGTCTATCCCCTATCACTCACCATGATACCATAGAGTAAAAAATACTCTACATTTTATTTTGATTTTTAGTTACACACTCCAAAATTTTGTCCCTACACCTTTTGGTTTGAGATAGTGAAGTTTTTGACTCAGAGCGCGGGCTCGAATTTCTTTTTTCCTAAATTTTGTCTAAGTGTCAAAATTGTGCAGAAGCTGCCAAGTGTCATCAGCTGAGGCACATTTCATAATTTATAAAAGTTGGTCAGGACATGCCATGTGTCCCATAATAACTCAGTGGAGCGCAACAAGTGTCAGCATCCACATCTCATGTTTCTTATACATTTCGAAAGCTTCTTTTCAATAAGCTTTTATTAGGATCAAGTGGAAGGTGCCAAGTGGCAACTGTGGAAGGTTTCAATATGCTTTTCTAAAAGAAATAGAAGCCACCATGTATCCCTAGCTAAAGAAAGTGAAAGTCATCATGTGTCAACATCTAAAATTTCTTCACTTTGTTTCATGGATAAGTAAAGACTGTGGTGGGTCTTGGGTTTGTTTTTGAGGAAAATAGAAGCTACCAAGTGTTGTTGTCTATGTAAATATGAAATGAGGCCTGAATGTTTCTATAGTATAGACATAGTGATGTGGAGATGAACAAGGGTTACCTTCCAAAGGATTCTCAAAAGATAGCTAAAAGTAGTAGAGACTGCCACATGTCCCTTGTTAAAGATGCGTGAAAAGTGCCACCTATCTCTACTCCTTTTTTTGAAGTTGCTTGAGTGAGAAGTGTTGTGGGTCCCAATTGTTATAAGTTTTTAAATTTTTGGAGAAGTGAATGATGACAGATGTCAAAGACAGAACACTCCTAAGTGAAGACACAGTAAAGAGTATAGGTTATGAAAAAAGTGTCGTGTGTCTTCAGTAAGTGCTGTAGAACATGCCAAGTGTCATTTTTTGGTGCCTCCTAAAGAATAAGAAGGTTTTAAAGTAAAGAGAGGGAATCGGCCAAGTGTCCTCTCTTGTTTGAAAGTGGAAAGCATCCTGGGTATCTATTTTGGCCAATGAACTTATAGGAAAATAGAATATTTTAGATTTAAGAAATATCCTATGTTAGACACTTCTAGTTCAGTTAGAGTTCAGTTAGGCCATTGGATTGGGAATGTGTAGACAATCCAGAGCTAATCCAGTGCTATAAATAGGGGTGCAGAGATCACCAGAATCATCATTAGAAGATAGAGATAAATTTTTGTGAGAGATTATTCTCAAGAGTTTTTAGACTTTTTTTAGCTATGATCAGGAATATCATTTGCCTTTGTTTTATTTTCTTGAGTTAGAAAGTTTATGTAACTGTGCATGTTTTTGTGCCTTTTATGGGACTGGAGGATTAATAAGAAGACTAAGTTATGTGCCTTTATTGATATTTTTTGTGTCACTGCAAAATTATTCTAAGTTGTGAGCCTCTATTTCTATTGCTTTTCATCTTTTACATTGATCATGCCTTGTTCTCTCTTTAATGTAATTAAATCTTACATATAGCTTCATTGTGCTTAGAATTAAGGGTCAAATTAAATTTAGGCACATTTCCATATTTATATTTTCTTTTGTTGCACTTGTGTTTTTGTTTAATTCCTATCCTTTTTCCCATTATACACTTGATATAAAGAAGAGCTAGCTTCTTTAAAATCTGAAGGTTGTTTCAGGTTGTAAGTCCCACATTCCTGAAACTTCCAATTTTTTGTGTTAGAAACAACACAATTTTAATCATCAATAGTTTTTGGCACGCCCAGTGGGACCCCATCTTGAAGTTTCTTTTAAGACCGTATGAACTAGAGAGCTACAAGGAGTTAGAGTTGTGGACCAGTGACAAGATCTCAATCTGCTGTAAATCCAAGTATTCTTTTTCCACCTTTTATAACTAGTCTGAGACAAAGAGCCAATCAATTTATACCAATACCAAGAGTAAATATGGGAGCTCCTATACCCCCAAGGAATTATGCAAGTTAGAGCACTGGTAGTCCTTTGATCCTACCAATACCACCAGCCACTTGGAACCCTATTCCAGTAAATGCCTTGAAGGCTCTACCCAAATTCATTGGGAAAGATTTCAAAACACCTAAATAACATATTCAGGATGTGTCTGATGTATGCGTTATACATCTGGTCACATAGCAGAATGTTGCCATAAGATTGTTAGCAACTTCTTTTAAAGGAAAGGCTCTATAATGGTATAGATCTTTGACCCCAAATACAATATCTACATGGGATCAACTTCGAGGTCTTTTATTTCAAATATTTAAAGAAAAAGGTGATAAATCTTCTCTGTTGCAACAATTTATTACTATAAAAAGGTCACCATAAGAAGAAATGACTGACTTCAATTCAAGATTTCAAAGGACTTGGGAAAGAATCCTATCTATAACAAGACCATTACCAGGTATGGCTATAGTGTTTTATCTTAAGGCTTTAAATTCAGATATATCAGTCATGATTCAGTCACTTGGAGGTCAGACTCTGCCAGAGGATTATGACTATGCAGTCAAAGATGAAAATAATTTAATAGATGCTGGAAAATTGCCTCCAAGGCCTCCCATGCCCATGTTTCCAAAGATTACCTTACCATTACCTCAAGAAGCACCTAATTCCATAGCCCCACCTATGTCTATGTATAAATATCTTCAACCACCTACTAAAGAACTTATCCCTACCCAGTCATCTGAGATGAATGATATCAAGAACATCTTAAGGACATTTTCTAATGAGTTAATTAACATAAAGAGATAACATAATCCTTACCTTAGACCTCAATATCAAGGCTATCAAGGAAATATATTTCCATCACAACCAAACCAATATCAAGGTCATCAAAGGAAAAATAACCCTCAACTAGCAAACCAATTAGCTATAGTCCCTACACCCTCATAAACTGTTCCCCCAATCTAAATAGGTAGATTGTTCAAGGGCAAAATAATTATGCAGATGGCACCAATGCCTACTGTTTCCCTTTTAATAATTCTTATACACTTAGAGATTTTCCCATGGGTAATATACAACAAAAGGTAGCAGAGAAAATAAGAATGGATGGACAATTTTCTAGTACTTCAGATGCACAAACTTATCAGTCTCCTGGTATGCAAAATTTAGTCTTGATGGCTCAGATGCAAGGGATGTCTCTACAACAAGAAAAAGAAATAGCCCTTAAACATGCTTTGTTTTCATGGGTTGAATATGAAGAATCAATATTCTTGAATGAAGCTTTTCCTTCCAAGAAACCAATGGTGCAATCAGACTACTATACTAGATCAAAGAGAAGAATGATGGAACAGCCTAAAGTTGCAAATAGTCAAGTTATGGAGGATCCTCCATTTCAAGGTCAAAGAAACATAGCTATCAGATAGGAAGTGCCTCAACTAGTGTAGAACCAAGTGATTCCTATACAATTTCAAGAAAAAGTAAGGTATCCTTATTTTCTAAGAACTCAAGCATTAGGACCAATGAATGTGGTGGAACAACTGAAGAGGACTCTAGTACACGTATCAATATGGGACATATTAGCTATTCCTAAACAAAATATGATGTTACAAGAAGCTATAAAGGCCAAGTAATGCCTAAACATAATGGCACCAAAGAAAGACTTGTTGATAAAAAAATTTCAAGGACATAGTTCCTCTAAACACAACAGTGTTTTTGAACAATGCAGTAGAGGTAAGTAAATCCAAACTAGAGCCTTTCTATTTGACTCTGATAGTTGGAAAGAAAATCTTGCATAATGTGTTGATAGATTCAGGGACTAGTACTACAGTAATGCTTAAGCAAATAGATGATGCTTTAAAAATAGAGTATGAACCACTTACTAAAGGAGTTATACAGCTAGATGACAAATCTGTACAAACAATAGGGAGAATTAAACAACTCCCATTGTAATTATATACTTGTCCTAATATAATTGTCAATCAAGATGTAGTAGTCATAAATATACTTCCTATTTTTGGTTTATGTTTATCTAGAGACTTTACAGCCAAAATAGGAGGATATATGTCCCTTGATTGTTCTCACCTCATCCTAAGAACCAAATACGGTTCAAAGATGAAAATTCTATCTGAACCACTATCAAAGGATCACATCACCAATGAAATAACATCAAAATTAGAGGTAGATCATGCTATGTTAAATAAAAAAGAAAGGGTTTTTATTGAAGAATTGGGTGACTGGACTGAACATGACCAAGAAAAGGAAAATAACCATTTGTTAGCTATGATGCATAGTGATCCATATGGAAATTATGACTCTACTAGTCTAGGTAATTATATCATTTTTTATGAAGACCATGAAATTTCAAATGTTTTATGGGAAGAGACACTAACTACTCAAGAATCTAAAAAAGATTAAGAAATTTGGACCTTAAATTTTGATGGGGCTAGAAGTAAAAGTGGTGTTGGAGCTGGAATTTATCTTGTTGCTCCAAATGGGGAGAAATTTTTGAGAGCTATTCATTTCCAATTTGCTTGTAGCAATAATGATGCTGAATATGAATCCTTAGTTCATGGGATCATTTTAGCCAAGAAAAAGGGAATAAAGAATTTAATAGTAAAAGGAGATTTAGAATTAGAGGTGAAGCAAATTAGGGGAAAGGCAATAGCCAAAAATGTAAGAATGAGATCTTATAGACACATAATTTGTGACTTAATAGAAGATTTTGAATCTTTTAATATTGAAGTAGTTCCAAGAACCCAAATTTTTTAAGCTGATATGATGGTACAGATTGGCTCACAATTTGATCCAAAAATTGGCCTATTAGTTAACAATGAGTCAGTAAAAGTTATAGTAAGGCCAACTATCCCAAACAATGATGAGAATTGGCAAGTATTTGAAAATTATTCTTAGGTACCCTCATTCTTGCAACAATCAAGGGAGTTTGTTGATCAATTATAACCAAAAATTGTAGAGGCATATGGAGATCAAATTATACAATTAAAGAATAATAAGCTTCCCAAAGGCTTAATCACTTTAGAAAACCTATTTGATTTAGAAGATGTAGGCCTAGAGAAGAAAAGGTTCCAAGTAAACAAAGCATATTATTCTAAAATAGAAGTGAGTGAAGGGAGAAAATTAAAAATAGAAATTCTGCAACTCAAGAGAAAAGGGAAAGACTAATTGACTTGTGCAAAAGATATGACAGAGTCATAGCTTGGAGCTTTGAAGACCTTCATGAATATAATAGAGACATAATTCAACACACAATAGAATTGATTGAAGGATCTAAGCCAATCAGACAAAAGTAGAGGCTAGTAAATCCAAGGATTGAATCTCTAATGGTAGATGAGTTTTAGAAAATTTTAGATTCTAAAATAATTTTTCCAATCAAACTCTCAACCTAGGTATCAAATTTAGTACCAGTCAGGAAAAATAATGGTGACGTAAGATCTGTGTAGATTTCAGAGACTTGAATAAATCATCTCTAAAAGATTACTATCCCTTGCCATCTATGGAATAAATTTTATAGACTGTGGCTAGATCAGAGAGATTTTCCTTGCTAGATGGTTTCTCTAGATATAATCAGATTTGGTTGGTTGATGAAGACCAATATAAGATTGCTTTTACTACCAAATGGGGAACATTTGCATTTGCTAAGATGCCATTTGGCATATCAAATATAGGATCCACTTTATAAAGAGATATGGATGTAGCATTTGGGGAAATTATAAATAAAATCATCCTAATTTATCTTGATGATCTTACTATTTTTTCCAAGAATGTTGTTGATCATTTTGATCATTTAAAATCTATTTTTAAGAAATGTCAAGAATTTGGAATATCCCTAAATCCTAAGAAATGCATCTTTGTTTTACCTCAAGGAAAATTTTTGGGACATATAGTATCTAAAGAGGGAGTCTCCATAGATCTAGAGAGAGTGGTAGCTATAATGAAATTACCTCTTCTAGTAAATAAGAAAGTAATTCAATCTTTCTTGGGGAAGATTATTTTTGTCAGTTAGTTCATATCTGACTTTGTAGGCTTAGTAATACCAGTGATACTCTTGTTGAAAAAATACCTAATTTTTAGGTGGACTATAAAAGGAAGGAAAGCCTTTTAAGAGGCCAAGAAAGCTATCTCAATAGCTCCAATACTTATAAACCTAGACTTTTCTAGGCCTTTTGTAATGTATGTCTATGGAGGAGAGCTTAGTATTGTTGTTGTCCTAACACAAAAAGATGATAGACAGGAGGGAGAGCATCCAACAACATTTTTCTCAAGGGCTATTAGGGAATACAAAACCAAATACAACTTTTTGGAAAAACAAGCATATGTTATGGTAAAAGCCCTTAAGAATATTAGGCATATAGTATTAGGAAGTAAAATTATGATACTTGTGGCTCACCCAAGTGTTAGAGAATACATTATGGAGGGTGGAATTACTGAAAAAAGAGCAAACTAGATAACAAAGATCCTTGAATATGATGTAGAGGTCAAACCCATTAAGCTAGTCAGAGGTAGGGGGTTATGCCAATATATGACTCAAGAGCTTGAAAAGATGATACCTATGAAAATAGATTTAGAAATGGGAAAGGAAACTGTATTGAGGATACAAGAGGTTGATCAGAACTCTTGGGTCACAAACACGATTCATTTTATGAAATATGGGATTTACCCAAGAAAACTCCCTCAAAACAAGAAGAGATACTATAGAATGTAAGGGTTCCATTTTGTTTTAATTGAACAAATTCTTTTCAGAATAAATTCTGATGGCAAACTTTTAAGATGCGTAGAGAAGGATGAGGCTAAGAAAATATTGCATGAAATGAATCATGGTGTCTTAGGTGGACTTTTTTTGTAAAGACCACAGCTATAAAAATAAGTGAGGTAGGTTATTTTTGGCTTACTTTATTTATAGACTATTATCAACTGGTTAATAAATGTCAATCTTGTCAATATTATGTGGGGATGAGAAGGAATACAACAATGCCTCTTAGTCTTATAATTGTTGATGAACCTTTTGCTCAATGGGGTCTTGACTTTATTGGAATGATAAATCTAGTGTCTAGTATGGGTCACAAATGGATTTTAACTGCCACAAATTATTTCACTAGATGGACTGACGCAGTGTCACTTAAAGAAGTAACAGAAAATGTGATGCTAGACTTTCTAGGGAGTATCACTACTCGCTTCGGGGCTCCTCACACCATAATTTCAGATTATGCTAAAGCATTTTTAGGGTCTAAAGTATCTGACTTTGCATTAGAGCATGGAATATATCTAAAAACTTCCTCTAATTATTACCCTCAAGGTAATGGTTTGGCATAATTAACTAATAAGAACCTGATTAGACTCATCAAGAGAATAGGGGCTGACCATCACAAAGAGTGGCATAAAGTGTTAAATATAACACTATGGGCTGATAGAATTACACCTAAGTAGGTGAAAAAAATGTCCCCATATGAACTGGTTTATGGCAAGCCTATCATAATACCTCTAAGCTTGGAAATTCCTGCTCTCCAACTGATAAAATGGATTGAAATTGAGGAAAATGGCCCCATGCAAGTTAGACTTGCTAAAATTTTGGAGGTTCAAGAAAAGAGTGATGCAGCACATGATTCATTAATAAAGCATCAGAAAATAATTAAAGACTACTTTAATAAAAGGACTTCAAATCCCCATTTTGAAGTAGGCTCAATTGTTTTGAAATGGGATGCAATAGCTACCAAGCCAGGTCAACATACTAAATTTGAAGCATTATGGACCAGCCCCTATAAAGTTTGTGCATGTAAATAGAAGAATTCATTTGAGCTACAAATAATGGAAGGTGAACCTAAAGAGATTATTGTGAATGGGATCTACTGGAAACATTTTAGTTAAGTTGTGTCTCTGATGTATTATAGTTAGATAGTTTCCCTTTCTTAGTTGCTTTGTTTTCCCATTTTCTTTCCCATTCTTTATTTTAAATAAGTGTTCTTTGAACACGTAACCATAGCTCAGAGCCTTTTTTCAAAATTTTCAAAAACTCTCGACACTTTAAATATCTCCCAAATCTTTAATTCCCTAAGGTACCTTACGCAGACACTTGCATGACATGTCTAACTCGATGTTCCATGAAGATTTAGTAAGATTTGTTAATGGTTATCCAATTTTAATGCCATTTTGAGACTTGATGGGTCAATAAATACCTCATAACATGAGTTAAAGCTTACATTGTCTCAAACATTCCTACATCTGCTAGAAAACCCCTGCTACTTACATTTTTAGCTCATAGCAAACCTACTTAAGTGAAAGTGTTTCCTTATTGTAAAAGATTCATACCTATTACCACAATTCATTATTTTCAAGAATATATATAGATATGGAGGGAGCACAATCTTCGCAACAAGGGTCTAGGATTTATGAATCCCTTGATAAGTTTCTTACAAGCAAATCATATGCTTCAACCCCTGCATAACCATTGAAGACCTACCCATACACTAGAGTCCCTAAATTTGGTTAAGCGAATGACCCAAAAAAGGTAAAAGATTATGCAAATGGAATCATGGACCCAATTCTTCAAAGAACTAGTAGCAAAACTCTCAGAGAAGGGGCACATCAAAGATGTCTTTAGAGGGTCAAGGTTGGACAATACAAGACATTCACAATGAGAATTTAGAATTCCCAACTAGCAAAATTCATTGTCCCAGGTGTGTATCCATGACCTAACTTGGTTGAAATATGTGCCAAATTATTTCATGCACTTTCAAATACCATACAATAGGGTCCATTCACAGTGCAAATTACACCAAAGGCTATCAAAGATATGTTAGCCCTATACCAAAACAAGACATCAATGTTTCCTACCATTTCCAAGATGCAAAAAATGTGGGAAAACATCAATACTCAATTGAGGTTTATAAAATTAGAGCTGCAATTAGGTGATGATGATATAACTGTGCTGACACTGCGAACAACAAGAGCACAATTTGCACAAGCTAGTCAAGATGCACTTTCCATGATGGCTTTCATTTTTTAAATGAAAGATGATATAACCATCTATGAAGAACAAATGGCTATCCTCTTCAGATTGAAAATTGTTGATAAGACTTAGGAGTATCAGCTTGATTTCTCTAAGCAGATTACATATTCAATGGTGGAATTACTTGCCCAATTCAGATCTAAAGGGATTTTTAGGTATTCCTCTTATTTGTTTCACCTTATGTTGTATCAGAACTCTGGCATATTTTCCCAACACATTCATCTAATCATGTATGACCCAAGATTCGGTCTGCATAGGACCACTCATGTGTCTGCATGGACACATATCTTGTCCAAAACTAGTGACCCATATGAATTTTGGGAACTTTTTGTTGCCCCTACTTTTTTTCATCTGAGCCCAGAACCAGTTATAAATAGATTGTTTCCAAGTGTCTCAAACCTTATGACCAATTTACCTATTCCTTGTGATTACTTTTTTGGATCCCATCATACTATTATTAGAGTCCATGGTTTTAGTGGGGAACCAATGTTGATACCTAAGATTTTGACCAATAGGTTAGCATTATTAGAGGTCACCAATCAAGTGTCTATGGTAGATAATGAACATGGCTCTGGAAAGAAGAAGAGGAAAATGTATGATGTCCCATGGGTGACAAACAACATGGTACTAGATGCCAGAGATGTTGAGATCATGTTGCTTAGAAAGCTAGCCTTCTTAGGTTTCTTTCTAATTAAAGATAAATGGGTATATGACCCAAATGGTTTCAAGTTTCATGGATCAGAACTAATAGGGTTGCTACCAAAATTTAGCATGAGGGTTGTCCCTTTTGGGAAAATAGGAAAAATCCTAGGGAAGATATTCTTGAGTTTTATGTTGAATTGACGGATTTGCCTCTTCAACAAAATAGACCATAGGAAACTTTTTATGTTAATCAAAGATATTTTGACCCTAAAATCAGAATGACTTCTAGTTTAAGAAGAAAATTAAAGAATAAAGATTGGAATGCTAAAAAAATAGAAGCCTATTGGAAATATAAGGAAGAGATTTGTGAGACAACCCACTCTTTTGGAAATGTGGATTCATATGAGAAATGGGAGGAACTCTAGGATAAATGTCATTTGTCTCCTATGTCTAGCCCTGATACAAGAAATTTTTAGATGCAAGGTAGAGAGCCAAAATGTAGTCAAACATTATAGGCCACAGTGCAAACTTCAGTAACAGTCATTGTAACTATTTGGCCCCAATCTCTTAATACCATTGAAAAAAAAAAGGGTGTGGTATCTTCACCACCAAAGCTTCTCCATTAGCGTTAGTCCTTGAGGTTCCTAGTTCTACACAAGCACCACTTGTAATAGTGGTAAACATTATAGAGAAGGGAGCACAGCTAGAAGAAGAAACACCAAAAGAAGAAACACCAAGAAAACATAAGAGGCTGAGGTTCCAACTTGATTCAGAGGAGAGGGTAGAACCCTCATAACACCAATCACAAAGTATTTTGGTTTCTCCTCAGGTATGTATTGTTTCTCCTCCTCCTCAATCTCTTTCTTCTCCTATAGGGGTGATGATTCCATCTAGCCAAATGACATCCCCTGCCACCTCTACTATGACCATTTCTCATTTTACCCTATCTATCCATACTCAAGATATATCATTGCCTCACTTTTCCCCCTCTATTCCTAAGAAAGTACCTCCTCTGATTTCCCATAGCCAAATTTTGGCTATCCCATATGGCTTGCCACAAGGTTATTCTTTTGTGGGTGGGCACATTGCCTCTCCTTCTACCTTCTAAACTCAAGAAGACACTATTAGGAAGGCAAGGGAAGCTCGAATGGAGAAAAAGAGAATCAAAGATAATAAAGCCTTGGCTACACCACATCTAAGGTCACAATTTGACCCAATCTAGCAGCAACTAATGGTGACCCATTTATCACCAAATATAGTTAAGCCAAATGACCAGATGCAGTAGAAGATTACACAATGAATGTAGTGGCTATAGACATGTCCCTTTTCAGACCACAAGATAGGCTCGAGCTACTAAATGAATCTAATATTGTAGCAGTTGAAGATTATTTGAAAATATCAAGGAAGGTATAGAAGATGGAGGCTAATCTAGCCAAAGAGAAGGAAAACTGTAGTAGTTTAACCACATAGATCAATACTAAGAATATTGAAATAGAAAGTCTTAATAAATAGTTGCAAGATAATATTTCTCTTCAGACTCACCAGGCTATCCAAGCCCAAAATGATTTTTTGAAAGTAGGGCTAATGCAGGTGAAAGATGCAGTGACAACCTTAAGGCGGGAAAAGGCAGCATTTTAGGAAAAATGTGAGGAAAGCCTACTATAGGTTACTCAACTTCAACAAAAGCTACTAAATGAGTAGAATAATATCATGGCTATACAGGCCCAACTTCAAGCTGAGTGACAAAGGGAAGAATAATTGACACTTGAGTTGGCTAATAGGCTAAAGAATGTGGGGGTGTTAAATCTAGTGAAGGAGCTTTATGAATCAATATGGAAAAGAATCTCTCAGGAGATTATTTAGCTTAGACCTTATCTAACCTTTCTATTAAATGCACAAAAATTGTGTGAAAAGGTGGAGACATCAGTAAAAGACACTCTATATATTGTCTCTGTGAGAGTGTTTGACTCTCAAATGCTACTACAAAAGTTATATGATGCGACTAATGGAACATTGTTACTAGCAGGGATTAATGACAGAATGATCACTGCTAAAAGAGTGAATGAAGTTCTCAATTGCAAATCTATAGTAATCAATTACATATAGATTATAGATGTGATGAAAGAAGGAATCAAAGTCATGAAACAACACATCGAAGACCTAGTGTAATTAGGTCTTCCTTCCCCTTTTCTTGATGACAACACTGTGTTGATGATTGATGAAATTAAACCTTTGTTGTTAGCTAGGCAGAATGATCAGGCAATTTTTTAGGGTTTAAGGGATGATTCATCAGTGCCTAAAATAAAATCTATTTTGATTCTTGTTTCCTAGATTGAAGTTAAATTGAAGGCTATAGTTCAGATTTTGTAGTATTTTTCACACAAGGATATTATCAATCTTGATTTAGCCTTTCATGAATTACAAAATAAGTAGGGATTATCTGATGATGAGTGGTCTACTTATCAGATATCCTTACTGAATCTATGATTATTTTTATCACACTTGATCATGTGGGAGTTGTGGATTCTTTTTAAGCAGGCTCAAAAAACTTTGGGGTCACCAATAACTATAAAGTAAAAAATACTCTACATTTTATTTTGATTTTCAGTTGCATGCTCCAAAATTTTGTCCCTACACTTTTTGGTTCAAGATAGTGAAGTTTTTGACTCAAATCACGGGCTCAAATTTATTTTCACCTAAATTTTGTCTAAGTGACAAAATTGTGTGGAAGCTACCAAGTGTCATCAGCTGAGGCACATTTCATAATTTCTAGAAGTTGGTCGGGACGTGCCATGTGTCCCATAGTAACTCAATGGAGCACAAGTGTCGGCATCCACATCTCATGTTTCTTATATTTTTTGAAAGCTTATTTTCAATAAGTTTTTATCAATATCAATCAAAAGGCACCAAGTGGAAACTCTGGAAGGTTTCAATATGATTTTCTAAAAACAATGAAAGCTGCCACGTATCCCTAGCTAAAGAAAGTAAAAGCTGATTTTCTAAAAACTTTGGTTTCCTAATGTCTAGAGGGAAGTATCCATTAGAGTTATATAAATTGATGCTAAAATAAATTAAAGGTTGATAGGAATAAAAAAATTATTTTTTCCCTTGAAAAAAAATATAACTAGTGATTCAATAACTAAAGTCTTCAATTTTTAGACCACAAGAGTAAGTGTTTTGGGTTACTTTGTATATATATTTTGTCATTGGATCTTAAGACAAGATAAAAACATAAAGGGATCAATAATGTAGATAAATAAAATAATTATTTGGAACATATAGAATATTGAGGTCTTATAAAACATTGACATGCCTTGGACTTGATAAATTGATTATCGGTTTGAGACTACACTTGAATTTTTTAAAAATTTGGGTCATCTAAGGTTGGACAAGTTTTGAAGCCAAAAAAATGAATTTGTATAAGGGGAGAGATAAATATTTTTTAAAAGAGTGACACTATTAATTTTAAATATCTTTATAAATATTGATTTGTAAAAAGAAGGAACATAGTTCATTTAGTGGCTAGGCACCTAAGGGATGATATGCAAAAAGAAGGGGGATCATCTACAGATGTCACTTGTAAGAATATTTGGTATAAATGCTTGTGTTAGATTAAATAATATTTATGGCTGTAAATAAGGGTAATTATCACATATTTGATAGATTATTTAATATAAATGAGGATATTAGTAATAACTACAATGAAGAAGTTTTAGAATATAAAAATGGTGAATGAGGAGATAAAAAAAATAGAAGAGAGAATTAGATCAGAGAATAAGAAATAAACATAAAATATAAAAAGAGAGATAGGATACTAAGGAGAACCAAGACTATAGATCATAAAATAATAAATAAATATAAAAGACAAAAAGATAATCTATGATACCAAGGAGAAACAAAATTGTAGAAGATACTAAGTTGGCCTCCACCAATAAATATACCCATGTTGATAATAATTATGTCACTTATCTCATAATTATAAAAAATTTAGCATTAGTACCATTAGAAGGTGTAGAATAATATAATGAATAAAATAGGATAAAATATATATTATAATATACACTAAAAAAATCATGAATAAAATTCATAAGGGGTTATTAAAATTCAACCAAATTTATAAGAATTTTAAACTATTCAAAACCATGGGTATAGAAGACTAGATGGTGGTCGTAAATACCACCCACAATGGATGAGGCTTAGAAATTAGTGAGAAGATAGATAGAGAAGATGAGATAGAAGATAAAATAAGGACAAGTGAATATAGTTATATTATGTAACTGACAGGGAATATTTTAGCAAATGAAGAAGGAAGCATAAAGGAAGAAAATAAAGAAGAGATAATGAATAACAATATATTATAAGAACAAATAGATGTCAAGAGAGAGACTAACATCATTAAAGATAGTGATTTAGAATATAATATTCATAATTTTTTAACCCTAAAATCTATATATGGGGTATTTAGGGTTAAATGGGTAGATATAGCATAGGGCACAAGGATGGTAGACTATCTCTAAAGTAGTCTAATTATTTATGAAACTCAAATAAAACATATACTAAATTTATTATGTTGATTTTATAAAGATAGAAAGTATAATTATGATATATATTTCAATTATAAATAAAATAATATACTTAGTTCATTATGATGTGAACAAAAAATTGGATCTAAAGAAGGCATGAAGTGGACTAGACCTAGATCAAGAAAAGTCATCTGATTCTATAAATTATACATATATAGTTTTGGACACTTGCATCGACCTAGGATGGTTATGTCGATGTTATTGTATAACATGGATGTAGGTGTCTTTATGCATCCAAATTTTATGTGGTATGATAATCCCAATAAAAATATGATGATGATGTAATGATATATTATTTTATACTCCAAATGGAACTCTCTATATCTTCTTCCTCTTTTTACTTCTCTATTCCTCTCTTGACCTAATTTGGTCCCCTTTATTTTCAATTTTGTATCTCCTATCAGCTTGTTTCAAAAATTTCCCATGTATGATGAAACCATCACTTCAAATGACAAAATCACCCCTTTCATTACAAAACTACCCTTCTAGTTACACAACTATTGAAGTGGTTTTATAATATAGGTGGTGGTTTTGTATCAAAATGGTAGTTTTAAAAATTAAGGTAGAGGTTCCATCAACTAGAGTGGTGGTTTCACAACCGGCCTACGTAAAGTGGTAGTTCTATCCACTTGTAATTGTCTTTAAAAATTAGATCCCAAAAATCATTATTTGACACATTTTAAATGATTTTTATAACATTTATTTTTCACTCCATCCCAATTTCACCTCCAATCAATATCATCTAACTCCCTCATCTATTTTTAATCATTTTTAGTTACTCTCAAGTTCAACTCATAGTTGGGCTTAGTTGAATTCCCCCATGAAGGCTTCCATCTCTTTCTAAAAAAGGCCATTTTTTTTCTAATTTTAGATCTAAAAATTACCATTAGAATTTATTATTTTAAATATTTTGTAGTCATAAGCTTGCTATAATTACTTGAAGGTCTAACCTATACATTTTTTATGTCGATTAAACTACAATATTCAAATAGTATTATTGGTTCAAAAACTCATTCTTTACAAACTAAAGCATTGGTTAGGCTTAGATTAGATGCTATCCATTTTTTTTTGTCTCTCCTCTTCTTCCCCACTTGTTCTAGAGCTTGATCAAATTGTAATTATATAGTTCCTAGAATTCACATAAGGATAAAATGATCTATCATATTGAGGATTCTTATATGAACATAGAGCATACATTCTAGTCAATTTATTATTTAGTTAGGTCAAAGTCTCTTTTAATTTAGTATTATTTATTTTTTAGATTAGATTAGTGTAGTTATTATTGCATTAGATTAGTTTCATTATTTAGAAAAGAAAAAATATGATTGGGAGAGATATTTATTTATTTTCATTATCTTTTCTTCCAAAAATAAATAAGAGTTAGTTTGATTGTGTTTTGATTCAAATAAATTTATTTTCTCTTAATTAGAAAAATCATTTGATAAATATTCCATAGGTATATCCTAGTAAAATTTCAAAACAATATTTTCAGCCAACATAGCATTTCATTTCCAAAAGATAATGCAAGTTCTATTTCATTCTAAACAACCAACTAGACCCTAACAAGAGCTTAGACAAACTTAGGCACTTAAATAGAGATAACATATATCTGATTTTTTTTGTTTTGGTAGAATAAAAAAGTTTTCCTCTTTTGAATAGAAAATAATAATTTATATTATTTGTCCATCTTTAGCAAATCATTTGGAAAACTTGTTTGTAGACAAATAAAATAAAAATAAAAAGTGTTGTCAGATTGTTGTTTTATATAAGATTTATTTTTGAATTGATTACATATTTAGAAGAAATAGTTTGCATACTTAATCCATATAATAAAAAAAGAACAAGAATGTCACCACCTAGATTACATCTAGATAAATATAGGAAAACTCATCAACTTGCATACTAGTGTAGGTTTCTTTATCTTTACTTTGCAAGCATTACGAATCATTGAAAAGGGGTAAACAAGTTTTATTTTTGTTTAATTTTAATTTTTTCATTTCTTTTATTTAAAATTTTCAATTCCAATAGGAAAAAAATTATTTACATAAACCCAAAAATAATTCAAAAATAACAAGTAAAAAATAAGTGCTAAGAAACCTTGCCAACACATGAAAACATAAAATTTGCATCTAGTACATGGAGATTCATGTA
This sequence comes from Torreya grandis, assembly GCA_037957365.1. Lineage (NCBI taxonomy): Eukaryota > Viridiplantae > Streptophyta > Pinopsida > Cupressales > Taxaceae > Torreya > Torreya grandis. The sequence continues at coordinate 1,068,877 of JARHVA010004086.1, read as the reverse complement.
AACACCCTATACAAATCTTTGATTCAAACATCACAACATGCATAAAACATAATCCATTATCAAAATAAGGTCACACAATTTTATCTAGTATTTTTTCCTATCTTTATTTGGATGAACCTCCCCAAGACACTTGGTCTTGTCTACCATATTGTCTTCCCTAGGGTTAGATCACCTATTCCAAAAAAAATCATATATTAACACCAAGATGAGACATGATGATTTTTGTTCCACCCTAATTCCTCATCTTATTATTGAATCCTTAGTTTCCTTGGATGAACCATAATAAATTCTTGATCCACCTATCATTCTACTTCCTCAAAATATAAGTTGTGATTATAATATTATCGAAGCCTAATTTCTCACTCGTACCTTTTTCATCTCCTTAGGTCTAGCCTCATCTTATATCATTTACATCTTGTGGATGACATTGACTAAGCATAGTCAACTTGACATAGTTCATCTTTTCATGTGAGTCATTTAACCTAATCTCCCCACCTTTCATAGTCTTATCATATACCAAGTTATAATATTTATTTTGATATTATAAATAGGACCATGGAGGTCTATTTAATTACAACTTGATGATATTAATGAGAATAAAGATTCTTCTAAGGTCTTTTGGTTCTACCATGCGAACCTATTACTACCACCCATTATGAATCCCATTCCACTAAATAACCATCCCAATCCATAACCCATCCATTTACGTCAAATACCTTGGCTTAACCTTAGGGAGTTGAGTGCATAGTTTAGTGTGTGTTATTTATGTTCATATAAACTAAACCTTACAAGAGGGACTTCATATTTTGTGTATATTTTTCTTCCTCTTCTTCTCTCCCTTCTCTACGTTTCCTCTTTTCATTTATTCTATAAGTATTTATATACCTACATAATATGTTTGGACATGACATGTACATATCTAGGCCTAAAAGTATATAAGGGAAAACAACTCAATTCTAGCGAGCCTTCATTTATGAGTTAAAACAACCCAAATATTGACATCAATATAAACTACCAACTTTATGATAACTCTCATAACAATACTTAGACTAGTAGTTAGGTATCTATTCGATAAATACAAGGCATATCTAAAATTATGAGTAACCACCTTTACTCTAAAACTATGACCCTTACTTGGGGAGGTGTGATCACCCCTCATATGACCATAATTCCATCCATAAGCTTATAAATCCCAAATTTAGAAAGCATATACAAATATGATCATTACCTAACAAGGATATGTCACTTAGAGGATGAGGTCAATCATATGAAAGTATTCATACACCATCTTAACAAGATTAAACACACTTTTGATCCAACTATACAAACTAAAAACACTACCCCTAGGGATCCCACCCCAAACTAGACTATTCAAACTACCCCATCTCATGCCTCCACCCATATTTAATATACAGTCCTTAGGACCAGCACTGACATGGGCCTAAACCAACTCATAAACACTTTTGTGAGTTATGTTTGTGACTTAGAGAATAACCAACAGGCTCTAGGTTAGGGTATGGGCCAAAATTCTCCTACACCATCTCATCCCTCTACTTATCTCATCCAAGCACTAAATCATCAGCACCATAACAACAAGATTATATGCTTCCACCATAATAGGAACTTATAACCCCAACAAATCATGTTTCTTACCAACCCCTTGGGGATATCCTCACTCATGGGATCCCTAACCTTGATGCCTTTAAATTCCATTTTTTTAATCAATAAACCATTATAACCCCAATGGGAGGCATATACACTTACACTCCACCTTTACCAAATGACTTGGTAGCCAATATTTTTTTGTTCTTTATACCTTTGATTTATATTCCTCCCATCTACATTCCTCCTCCAAAGATAATCTATTCCCCACCTTACATAGTGTTAGATTATGTACAAACCACATATACCCCACCTTACATCTAACCTTCCCCCTTACTTTCACATGTATTTAAAATATACTTAGCTAGATAACTATTTTCCATCCTAATCTAATTTTCCCTATAAAAACTCCTCTATTCCTTCTATTTGTTACTAAACAAACCCTTATATGACCTAACATTTTAATTCTATCTTCACTATGGTAACTCATAGATTTAGTAACATAGGGACATACATTGAGTACCTCAAGGAACCTATCAATGACAACATATGAGGGGCTCCTCTCCCACATCAACTACCATACCTTCCTAAATTCAAAAGGGAAGGTAATCCCAATACACACATCAAATCCTATGCTATATCCATTAGGTAGACCCTCCCTTGGGATGAGGTTGTTTAAAAAATCTTCCATAAAACCCTAGAATGGATATCACTTGATTGGTATTACCACCTCCCTGAGGGCCCTCTATAGTAATTTTGCTAACCATGGCCAAGTATATCAAAAGTTTTATATGAATAATCTCATAAATACTAGCATACAATAATTTTTGCACATCAATCTAGAACACAATGAGTATTTTACCTATTTCATCATGAGATGGTGGTGGGTATTATAATCCTTAACTAATGCACCCAACATGGATTAATAAGAATTATAAAATATATTTTTCCACTCCTTTAACAAGTATATGAGGATGGACATCTAAAAATTCCCATATTGTTCTTATGAATAAGCCCTTGAGAGCACCTTATGAGTTGGATAGGTGGCTATTGACAGTGGTCAATAGACTTACAAGACAAATCAATACATTTTCACCCCAAACAATAACACTAACTAAGGTCCCAAGGTCCTAAACAAAAATAAGAATGCCACTACCAATGGCATTACTAATGAGAATAAAAAACTAAACCCTATTAATAACAACTAATATTAGCCAAGAAATAACACTAATTTAACCAATAATGTGTGTGATATAAAACAAAATCACCCTCCCACTGATGGGTGTCATCATCCCCTTCACTTAATCAACTTTCTGTTGATGTCATATTTAACTAGGGACGTGTCTAAAGCTATATGCAACAAGAGGAATTGTAGTGATTTATTAATTGAATGGAGGTATTTGTATATTTTGTTTTGTTTTGGGGTGTTTTTAATGTCTTAAGGATTTTTTAGTTAAAACCTTATTGGAATCAAACTATGCAAATATGCTAGAAATAAACACACGTTGCAGAAATGAAATAGATTATTGGAAATAAACACACGTAGAAATGAAATTGATTGCTGGAAACAAACACACATTGAAAAAATGAAATAGATTGATAGAAACAAACACACGTTGTAGAAATGAAATATATTGCTAGAAATAAACACACATTGTAGAAATAAAAATTTAATCTAAATTGCTTGCAGGAACAAATTTACAACAAATCTTAACTTTAAAGAGTTGGAAGCATTTATAAATTTAACAGAGTTACCTATTTACTTCTGTGAATAGAAATATAAATACCAAAAAAAATGAAGATCTTGGTTCTTTGGAGGAGTGGGCCCTTGCTCCGCTTAGAACATGATTTGAACAATTTAATTTGCTTTCAAAATAGAAATTGTTATTTCATTGATAAATGTTCTATATTAAAAATATACTAATCTATCCTTTATCTCTCTATTCTTAAATGATTTTCTCTATCTTCTATATTCTCTATCTATATCTCTTTTACTAAATTCCTAGGTCTGTATATATAGATGCTTTGATGGCGATAACTATTTCATAGATACGATGGAAGTAAATTGTGCCCAAAATAGATGTTGAATCAAGATGTGGCTGTATGTCTAGCTATGTGATAAATGTCTTGATTCTACAAGTTTAGAAAATTGGGAATCTGTTCCTAATTTAATGGGATCATTGATTTGACAAATTGTTGGCCATTTCAAATAGATCTTCATCAGTTCCATATCTAGCCACAAAAGTTCTAGAGCTTATCTGTAGGAGTACAAGAGCTAAATATAGAGTTTTGGAGCTAAGTTCGAAAATGCAACAACTTGAAATAGTATGGTGGGGTTCAAGAACTAACTGTGATGGTTTTAGAATAGATTTTGTAGGTTTTGGAACTAACTATGATGATTCTAGAATAGATTCTGTAGGTTCTACAACTAATCTAAATTGAGTCCAATGCTTCCAAAAACATGCAATCCACTTCATATTTGTTCTTTAGCCTGATGATGACCTATTTTATTGCAAAACTAGAATTTTCTAACACACTTGTTAGGAATTATAAGTCTCTTAAAATGTTAGAATCACTATCAACAAAAGATGGATAATCACATCCTAACTCACCTCATATCAAAATAAAAGTTACAAAATGCAATCAAACCAAATATAAAGAGAGAGTAAGATGAGGTCATTTATTGTAAATTTGTTGGGCATATCCTGGCCTCATCAATTCCCCCATAATTACTTGTTTGTAAGTCCCTTTACAAACTTCACTCTTCAATTTTAGGATAGTATATCCTGCATTCCATTTGAATGCTTAGATCAAATGGCTGGAACTGAATATCCCAATGCTTTGATTTAGATTTACTATACCCTACTCCTGCTTCTACTTTTCTTTTTCCATTCCTCAAATTGAGTGGGATGTTGAGGTTCCCTATTTTTCCAAGGAGATATGGGGGTGAGAAGTAGAGGTGGCCTTGTCTACATTCCTATCCATATGCTTAGGGGAGTTTCATTGATCTAGGGAATTATTGTGCATAAATATTTTACCCTTTATAAAATCTAGATCAAATTTGAAGGGGATATTACTTCCCTTATTTTTAATGCCACCAAGAGAAATTACCATCTTTTTAAACATGCATCATAGATACTATCAAAATTTGCACTTTCATAAGAGGTGAATACATCCATGCTTTGCTATAAAATGAAAAGATAAGGTCCCTTGAATTTATCATTGAATGCATGGGATTGAAAATATGTAGCAAAGGCAAGTGGATTACCATAATTAATTATCATACAAAGACTAGATGAACTAGCTTTTAACCAATGCTCTAACTCTCTTTCTTTCCATGTAATCTAATTTTGAAGAACATAGACAAATGTGTTAAGTTGGATTTTTCCTACATACAAATTGATCATAAAACTTGTATTTCTTTCTAGCTTAAAATTACAGAGGTAAAATTCACAAAGAAGGTTTTTCTATTTTGTATTAGCTAAGGAGTAGGTGACCAAGAAATTAGCTTCATATTTTATTTCATGTGGAAGGCCACATGATATCCCTACCAACTGCCAGCGAATGAATTTTTCCTCTAAAAACATGCTATAAATAGGAGGTCTTCTGAACACAAGAAAATTATCACTCATCATACAAACTATTTGTATTTTCACAAGACATTTATACTTATCATTTTCCTCCTTATAAAATTTGTCTTCCCATTCCTTCCTTGCTTTCTCTTCTTCCACCAGTTTGCCTTTCAAGTCTGTGTTGGATGCTTTGATTTCACTAAGTTCTCTGCATGTGTCATCCCATAACTACTTGAGTGACAAATAAGTCAATTCAGTCTGTGTAGAGACTATTGAAATAGAGGTCTGTATTGTACATTTTTCCTCATTCTCCATTAGTTGCCTTTTAATTTCTACTAATTCCTCATTCTTGGCTGTGAACTAGTTTGCTAATTCTATAAGGAACATTTCCTTCTGTTCTAACTTGAGTTTGAGGAAGTTCAATTCCTCATCCTTTTCCTTGATAATGAGTTCTACTCTAGACAAAAATAGAGCCTATTTAATCTATTGGTTTTATTCTTTTTCTGAAAGTTCTTGGGGAGTTAAGTATTCCTCTTCCACCATTGGGGATTTCCCTTTCCTTCTCCAAGATGCATGTTCATCTTCTACATGTGATGGTGCTGCAGTCTCACCCATTTCTTGGAAAACTGGCTCTTCAAATCTTTCATCTTCTTTTCCTTTTCTACTTGGCTTTGTCTAGGAGGATTCATGGCCATGCTACTCAAAATATCAACAGCTTCAATTTCTAGCCTTTCTTGTTCTTCCAGATCCTCTATAATTTATTTAGACTTTTTATAACATTTTCTTTCTTAAGGAGCCTCAAAATGTGCAGATATAGGTCTCTTAAAATTTATTCTGATGTTCACCTTTTACTTAGGCCTAGGTGAACTGTCATTTTTAGAGATAGGTATCAATTCTTCTATAGCTTTAGCAAAAGAAGAAATAGCTTGAGAAGGTATAGTAGGGTCTACAATTTTAACTTTTATTCTATATTTTCTTCTTTTTGGTATTTCCTCTTCCCCTAATATTTTCTTTTCCTCAGCAATGGTATCAATTTTCAAATGAATTGAAGGAGCAGGAGGAGTTTCTATTTTTATTTTGGGAATACCAAGAATTTGTTCAAATTTGCCAAGAAATTTGTCTCACATTTCTTTCCCATTTTTCTTGGAAAGGAAATGGTGTTGGCATACTAAATGCACTAACCCATGATGTCTAATTGTTCATACACCCCAAGAATACCTTTGGGCCATGGTATGGATGGAGTCAAAAAGAAACCCTGGAAGGTTTACTATATATTCTAGTTTTTTGGCTCTATTTCTAGGGTGTATAAGGATTTTTAGGACTTCTTTTGCAACTATCCCAAATTGTCCATCATAGGTTAAATATTTAACTATATAGAATGCTACTTTGTCAAAGGGTTTGGGCATGCTGGCCCTCTGAACTCCTTTGATGATTTTCTTTGTATTATAAATATATTGGGGTTCAGCTTATTCTTTCAACAAGCTTTTAGTCAGGTCTTTCAATGTCCCTTTGATAGGGTTTGGGACATGCATTATCAGTATTCCAGACATCTCACTTATGATATTTATATAAAAATGAATGAAGAACTTCCTAATCTTTGTCCTTGTTTTCTCTAAATTGATAATAAATTTTATTACTAGTTCATCATTGTATTTAGGAAATTTCCTCAAAAACTCTAGCCATCCTGGCTATTGAAAGATATTTGCTACTTCTTCATCTGTAAGGAGTTGGGTATCATTGTCTAGCTCTAAATTATTTTTGATTCCCATGATTCATTATTGTTTGAATATTTCATGGGTTAGCTAAAAATTACTTCTCGTATCAGTGAAACTGATGATTTTGGCTACAGAACTAGCAGATTCAGTTGCTGATTTGGTGAATTCAATTGCAAAATTACTATACTCAGTTGTGGAACTAGTGGATTTAGTTTCCTCAATCATAATAATGATTATTTATGGTTATCTTACAACTCATTTCATCATCAATATCCTTCTCATGATTTTACACATTTAACCATGATGTATAATAGATGACTCATCATACTAATCTTTCTAAATCAAGTCTAATCACACATGCAAACTTTCCATTTAACCTTTAACAATTTAAAAGCATAATTACCATTATTAATGATGTAATCCCTCCATCATCCAAACACATCATCCCTAAAAAATGGTTAGAAAATAGTTAGAATTCAAAAAAAAATTATTTGAATTAGCCATTTATTTTAGAAGATCAACCATCATCACTGATTTTTAATTGATCTCTAATATATATATATATATATATACTGGGAAGAGAATGACATTTACTTGTTTTCATTCTCTTCCCTTTATTCTAGATCTTTTCATCTAATTATTTGATCATTTTAGAAGAACTAGGTTCTTCCATATGATCAAATTATTTGTTTGCTTCAATCTACTTCAAGAATTCATCCTTAGTAGGAGGCTTCCTATAAAGTTTTAGCATGTGTCCATTGACCAAGAGTATTCTTCTACTACCATCAATGGGAACTAACTGGATAGAACCATTTTTAAATATTTGCTTGATCTGATAAGGTCCCAACCATTTGGTTCTTAATTTACCTTTAAATTATTGGTACTTAGAATCAAACAACAATGCCTAGTCTCCTACTTTGAATTGTATTTCCTTAATATGTGAATCATGCTATTGCTTCTTTTGACCTTGGATTATCTCTATTTGGTGAAGTGCTTCCATTCTAAATTCATCTAATTCATTGAGTTTAAGGATTCACTCCTTTTGAGCTACATCTAATTCAATCCCCACCTTAGCTATTGTCCTTAATGTCTGTAGTTAAAACACAATAGGAAACAAGGGCTTTTCTGCATAGACTAACTCATATGGTGAAAACTCTATTATGGTTTTCCAAGTTGTATTGTGAGCCCAAATATCTTTAGGTAATATTTTTACCCAATCACTTCTTTCAGCTTCAACTATTTTAGTGAGGATGTTTTCTAATTCTCTATTTGTTACTTTAACTTGTCCATTTGCTTGCGGGTGATAGGGAGATGACTTCCTATGATTGATTTGATAATACATTGTGAAGGCCTAGATCATATTGGATATACATTGTGGTCCTTGGTCTGAAACTAAGATTCTTAGTGATCTAAACTTTACCATAATTCTATGCTAAAGGAAATTAGCAACTGCTTCTTTAGTGGCATTTGTTAAAGCCTGCACTTCTACCCATTTTGTTACATAATCAGTACACATAATAATGTGCTCTTTTACTTGTGAAGGAGGATTAAAAGGTCCAACAAAATCCAATCCACATATCTCAAATGGTTCAATCACTACTTGTGGTTGTAGAGGCATTTCATTGTTAATGGTTGGTTATCCCATCCTTTGACAAGCATCACACTGGCTGATATATCTCTTTACATATTTGTATAGAGATGGACAATATTAACCAGTGCCAAGTATCTTGTGAGCTATTCTTTTCACTGAATAGTGTCCTCCACTTGGTTCATCATGACATGCTTAGAGGATGTCAAAAATTTCATCTTCTCTTACACACCTGTGTAAAATCAAATCAGGACCACATTTAAATAACATTCCATTTAACCATTTGAACTGTGCACTAATTTTGATTAATTTTTTTATTTGTTTTTTAGTGAAAGGAGGAAACTTTCTTGTTGCAAGATAATTTTCCATGTCAGCAAACCATGGTGTGTTAGATGAAATAAAAAATAATTATTCATCTAGAAAGCTATCCTTGACTAGATTCTGCTCCCCTATATTAGTCAATCTTGACAAGAAATTAGACACAACATTAGATTTGCCTAGATTGTCCACAATGGTAATGTCAAATTCTTTTAGAATTAATGACCATCTAATTATTGAACCTCCAACCACTGGTTTGTTCATTAAATATTTAATTGTTGAGTGATCTGTATGTAAAAATATTGTGTACCCTGTAATGTAATGTCTAAATTTATTGATTGCATAGATCATAGCCAAAAATTCCTTTTTAGTGGTAGTGTAATTTATTTCAATGGGAGTAAGATTTTTATTGAGATATTAAATAACATATATTATTCCTTCTTCATCTCTCTATCCCAAAACTACACCAATTAAGATATTTGAGGCATTAGTTTAGATGTGAAAAGGTTTTTTCCAATTAGGTCCTTGAAATATTGGGGAAGTTACTAATTTATCTTTAATTTCTTCAAAAGCATGCTGACACTATTCATCCCAAAAAAAATCAGTCCTTGGTAAGCAATTTAAACATGGGGGCAGCAATTTTACTAAAATCCTTGATAAAATGCCTATAGTATCTAACATGTCCTAAGAATGATTTGATATCTGTGGGAGTTTGAGGAATAGGCAAGTCTAAAATAATCTTGATTTTGTTTTGGTCAACCTAAATTCCTCTTTTTGAAATATGGTGCCCTAGTACAATCCCTTCATCAAAAATTTCTCATGACTAAGAGACAAGTGATGTTCACATCTTGTTAATACTCTATCCAAATTTTTTAAGGCATCATCAAATGCATCTCCATACATAGTAAAGTTATCCATGTATACCTCCACATAGTCATTTTTTAGGTCTGTAAAAATTTATAATATAGCTCTTTGAAAGGTTGCTAGAGCATTACATAGTCCAAATGGCAATACCTTGTAATCAAAGGTACCCCATGGACAAGTAAATGTAGTTTTATCCTGATCCTTAGCAACAATTCTGATTTGATTGTATCCACTAAATCCATCCAAGAAGGAAAAGTATTGTTTACCTGAAAGGTTGTCTAAGACTTGATCTATGAATGGTAAGGGAAAATAATCTCTTAGGGTGGCTTTGTTCAGTTCCTTATAGTCAACACAAATTATCCATTTTACATTCTTTTTAGGGATAATTACAAGAGGAGACACCCATTGGCTATCAGAGATAGGGTAGATAAAACCTACTTGTAATAGTTTTTCAATTTCTTGTTTGAATATATCCCTTAAGGCTAGATTAATCCTTTTCTGAGGTTTCCTAATTGGTCTAATATTTTTAGTATAAATGTGATGGGTGCAGATACTTAGATAAATTCCCTTCACATCTCTATAGTCCCAAGCAAAGGCTTTAGTATGATCCTTCAGAACATCAAATAGTTTGACTTATTCATCATTATTTAACCAGTTATTAATATTCAAAAAATTTCTTGGTTGAATCTCAACAAGTCTAGTTCTAGGATATGATGAACTGATTTGTTGAAAGGGTTCCATTAAGGTGTTTATTTGATAGGCAAGTGATAAAAATATATGATATGTAGCAACATCTCTTAAAGTTCCTAGAGGCAGAATGCTAGACAAAGAACAATAAGAAGAGTTATGATACTTATCTTGTTGTAGGTTAAACTCCTCATTACTACTATTTTCAAAAATTTCTTCACCGTCTCTTGATATCTATAAAGCTAATGCTATAGATCCTTCCTCTCCCCAAGAGAAATCATGTTCCTCTAGAGCGATGTTATCTTCACTTGCAGAGAATTGGTGTGGTTTTAGAACTAACTGTGATGGTTTCAAAACTAAATATGATGGTTCCATAACTAACTATGATGGTTCTAGAACTAATCTTGACTACTTCAATGATTATTGATGTTCATTTAATGAAGGATTAACCATATCATCTATTTCTCGTACATGATCCTGCAATGTTATCATAGCCAAAGAAGACAAATTTTGCTCATTAATATCAAGATTATTAACCCATAATTTCACTTGATTATCAATAAAAGGTCATGTAGATGGATATAATGAAATTTGCTTAGAATTCTTACCATTTAAAATAGTCATATCACCTAACCTGTAATCAATTAAGGTAGTAACTATAGCTAACCATGGTTGCCCCAAAATAATGGGATAACCAAGTGTTTTACCTATTGGTTGCAATATAAGGAAGTCAACTAGATATTCCCATGAATCCACCATTACTGCCACATCTTTAATAACTCCTAGTTTTGCTATAGACTGATCTACCATCTAAAATATGGTATTAGTAGGTTATATGCCTATTAATGTTAATGTTTTCAAAGTGTCCACTATCATTACATTGATGGTTGCACCCAAATCAATCAAAATGTTATGTATATCCTTATTACCTATAGAAATAGAAATAATAGGGCTTCTAGGTTCTCCATATTTAGGTAGTAGGAGTTTTCCTATTAATAAATCAGCAAGTTTCCCATCTACTTGAATAGTCTTAGGGTACTGCTTCTTTCTTCTAGGTTTCTTAAAACATAACAATTTGATTAACTTGATCAACTCTAGAATATCCTTAATTACTTGTAACAATGGTATTTCAATATTCAATCTTCTTAGTTCCTACACCAATTCAGATTCCTTAAGTTCTATGATTTCTTTAAGTCTTTCTAGAAATGGAATCTCAGTAGAATTTCTTTCTAGTTCCTTATCTTTTTCTTTGTCATCTTCCTTAGGTGTAACTATGCTAGGGGTTTTACCTTCTTCTGTCATCTCAGTGATTATAATAGGTGGACTGCTAACTATTTTACTAGATCTAGTTTGAATGTTTTTACAATCCATTATATTTAAATCAACTGATTTTTCTAGTTCTGTTTTGTATAGAATAGTTATTTGTTTGTTTCTTGGGTTTGCTACTGGTTGTGTTGGCATTTGGGTTTGGACTATGTTTTCAGTCTATGTATTTTGTGTTAGAGGTCCCATTATGGCTTGTTGGTTCTAATTTGGATATGTTTTTCCTTGCACATAATTGTTAGGGCTCCATCTAGGTTGTGGCCAAGCATAAGGATTTCCTTGACCAACCCAAGGTTGTTGATGTCCTTGAGTATACCAAGATTGACTTGCCCAATCTTCAGGATGCCATGTGGGTTAAGGGGACCAAGGTGACTATCCCCAACTTTGTGGTACTTTTTGAGCTACCCATGGCATCATCCATGGATTAGGAGCTAGTCTTGGCATAAACTGTCCTTGGTTATGTTATCTCTAAATAAAATTTAATTCAACTATGGTGGATGATGTATTGGTTTGTTTGAGATGATTTTTTATGAGTGGAAGAAGAGAACAAGTGTTAGTATCATGTTCTTTAGATTCACAGACAAGACATACTTCTATTTTATCCAAAGGACATTCCCTTATTGCATGCTTCTTCTTGCATCTAGGACAATACATGTCTAATGGTTCAAGTTGGGCATTTGCTTTAGCTTGCAATCCATCCATAGTGGAGGTTAATTGAACTAATATGTCTATTTTAAAGTTTTCCAATTCATCCATCAATTTGTTGATATCTAGATTCAAATTTTTAACCATTTTCCCTTTTCTAGGTCCACCCCTTATTCTTGAATAGTTTCCACAAATTTCTATGATTTCATCCATTCTTAATTGAGCAATGTTTCCTTTGCCAATTAAATTAAGGGTTTCCCTAGATTCATCATCTAGACCTTTAAGAAAAATGGTTTTATTTAAATCTTCTTGAAGTAAAAATCCACATCTTTTACTCACAAAGAGGAATATGTCTAAATAATATTCCATATTTTCATCTTCTTCTTTGATTTTGAAAAATTCTTCCTTTTAATTTCTTCCTCTACAGTAATCTTGATATTTTTCTAAGAAGACAGTTTTCATTTGTTCCCAATTGGTAATAGAATTAGATGTTAATCCCATAAACCACCTCATTGCTGCAGCCTTCAGGGTAGATGGAAACAACTTTAGTTTTTTTATTATCTATCTTGTAATCATAAGTCTGACAAGTACTTTAAACTCAAATAGAAATTAGTCAAGATCCTCAGATGACATTCCTCTAAATGTGGGAAAGTGTGCAGGTGAAATTTTTTTCATAGTGGTTTCATCATCCTCAATATGAATGGGATAGGTAAAGTTCTCTCAGGTTCTCTTCCAGCTTCTTGTTCCATCTCTTTGGTATTTTCTAATCCCTTTTCCCAATCAATGTGGTATTTGGTCTGTTTTTGGGATGGTAAAAAGTCAGGAGTATGGGGTAAACTACTCAATTGAGAATCAAAACTTTCCCTCAATGGATCTTGAGAAATAATCCTCCTCCCTAAGGTTTTACTTGGTTCTGGTGATTGATCCAAAAATTCCAAAGATGGCAATTTTGCTTCTTGTCTTATAGGAGATAATGGTGCCTCCAATTTTTGCTCAATATCCTTTCTTAAACTAGAGGATGATGGAATTTATTATTTAGATATTTTGGGGAAAAATCTACCCTTGGAATCTCGTGGTCTTCTCATAAATTAGGGAAATTTTCTTTAATTACTAAATGAATGATTATTGCTCTTGTTGACACCTAATTAGAAAATTCCAACTAGTCTTCCTTGACAATGGTGCCAAAAATGATGGGTGTCATCATCCCCTTCATTTAATCAACTTTATTTTGATGTCATATTTAACGAGGGATGTGTCTAAAGCTATATGCAACAAGAGGAATAATAGAGATTTAGTAATTAAATGGAGGTATTTGTATTTTTTTTTATTTTGGGGTGTTTTTAATGTCTTAAGGATTTCTTGGTTAAAACCTTATTGGAATCAAACTATGCAAATTTGCTAGAAATAAACACATGTTGTAGAAATGAAATATATTACTAGAAATAAACACATGTTGCAGAAATGAAATTGATTGCTGGAAACAAACACACATTGCAAAAATGAAATAAATTGCTGGAAACAAACACACATTGCAAACATGAAATAGATTACTGGAAACAAACACACGTAGAAATGAAAATTTAATTTAAAATGCTTGTAGGAACAAATTTACAACAAATCTTAACTTTAAAGTGTTGGAAGAATTTATAAATTTAACAGAGTTACCTATTTCCTTTTGTGAATAGAAATACAAATACTGACAAAAATGAAGATCTTGGTTCTTTAGAGGAGTGGGACCTTGCTCCACCTAGAATAGGATTTGAACAATTTAATTTGCTTTCAAAACAAAAATAGATATTTCATTGATAAAATGTTCTATATTACAAATTTACTAATCTATCCTTTATCTCTCTATTCTTTAATGATTTTCTCTATCTTCTATATTCTATATCTCTATCTCCTTTACTAAATTCTCGGGTCTATATATATAGATGCTTTGATGGCTATAACTATTTCATAGATATGATGGAACTGAATCATGCCTAGAATAGATGCTAAATCAAGATGTGGCTAGATGTCCAACTATGTGATAAATGTCTTGATTCTGCAAGTTTAAAAAATCAGGAATCTATTCCTGATTTAATGCGATCATTGATCTGACAGATTGCTAGCTATTTGGAATAGATCCTCATCAGTTCCATATCTTATAGCAAAAGTTTTAGAGCTTATTTATAGGAGTACTAGAGCTAAATATATATTTTTGGAGCTATGTCCAAAAATATGACAACTTGAAATAGTATGGTGGAGTTTTAGAACTAACTGTGATGGTTCCAAAATAGATTCTATAGGTTTTAGAATGAACTGTGATGATTTTGGAATAGATTCTGTAGGTTTTAGAACTAATCTGAATTGAGTCTAATGATTCCAAAAACATGTAATCCACTTCATATTTGTTCTTTATCCTGATGATGACCTATTTTATTGCAAAACTAGAATTATCTAACACACTTGTTAGGAATTATATGTCTTTTAAAATGTTATAATCACAATCAATAAAATATGGATAATCACATCATAACTCATCTTAGATCAAAATAAAAGTTACAAAATGCAATCAAACTTAATAGAAAGAGAGAGTAAGATGAGGTCATTTATTATACATTTATTGGGCATATCCTGGCCTCATCACCCACCATCCATGAAGTTGAATTCAACCAACCACCACTGTTTAATGTGTAACACCAAAACCATAATCAAAATCAATACAAATTATTTGAATAATACTGCAATCTTCAAAACCAAACCTATTACTAGTGAAATAATTAATAAGGGTTCAGATAATAGGTATAAAAATGAGACTTAGAGACTATGATCCTAATTTTTTATACCTATTTCATACATTTAGTGGTCACAACACTCAGACTATAAAGAACATAGTAAATTTAAATAACCACTCATATGATATTAAATGTAAAAATTCATAGATATGTTCCTAGGTAATGCTAATATAGGATCCTAGGCATTTTCAAACAACCATGTCATCACTAAAAATATATTATGCATTACCTAAAATCAATAATATAGTGGCCCAAAAACCACCATATTTAACATAACCAACCCATGATGGCATGCACTCATGACATCGAAGCCTCTACCTTAGGTACTATGAACACTAATGTATCCCCTTAATTGGGAGTGTAAGGAAAGACTAGAATGATATGGGTTATATAACTAGAGGTTGAAGAGGAGGAAAACACTATCATTAGTACTAGAGAGTATCAACCTATGGCCCTCCATCCATCAAACATTCCATAAATAGAGTCTACTCCTAAATCTATGGGGAACTATGATTTAATCATTAATTTAACCAAAAGTTTCTCTCATATTTGATTCCTATAACTATTCAATAAATCCTCCATCTATTGGTCACCCTTGCTCAATTCCATAGGACTAGGTCATTTATCAATTGTTACCCCTCCTATGTAATCTCAAATCAACTATATTGATCAAGACATGTTCCCACCTGGTCAAAAATCATACTATACTGGTTATTTATTCAATTTATAAAGCCTTCCCCCAAATATAAGATGGAAAGGAGGGGATATATAGCCTTAATTTATAATTATCGAATTATAACAATTATGTGAAGATATCTATGGTTGCAAATGGAGTGTTAATAAACATCATCTCCTTTTATTTCCTACAAAAACTTTGTTATGGGGAAACTAATTGTTCCACCATACATAACACATTGTGAGTCTATGACAACCCCAAATATAATTCCATAGGCATCATCTTTATCCCATTCCCTTTTGGCCCCAATATGGTACTAACTTAGGTATACTTCATAGACAAAGACACCAATTATAAAATGATCTTAGGAAGGCCTTGGATACATAGGATGAAGGGTATCCCTTCAATTTTATTCCAACAAATATGACTATTTCACATAGGAAATGTATTAATAATGAAGAGGTATCCCAAAAAACTCAACATGTTGTAAGAAACCATGTGTAAGAAACCTTGATTACATATTGATTAACATATACCTATTAATGGGGTCACAAAACCCTCATAATTACTCAAAGTTATTAGATCCACAAAATATAAAGTATTCATCTTAAATAAGTGTGTGAAAATAACTTAGTTTATGTTTGAAGATAAATTAGAATAAAAAGACATAGTAATAGCTAAATGTACCATTAACCCCAAACCAATCACTAATTCATCAATCTCCACTATGTTTATAACTGATATTATCAACTTATTAAAGAAAGATACCCCCCTCACTATCCCATGCAACCAATATGGGGTATGGACCTATGATTTCTCAAGATCTCAAGGCCAATAATACATAGAGTGGTTATATATCTTAATATACCTTTGAATGGTATAGTGTCTAATAAATAGGGAATCCCCCTTTGTAAAAACCATTTTAGAAACTATCAATGCTACCACTCAATATTTAAATGTATAGAGATAGGTCACATTTCATGGTATATACATTTCACTTATAAATCTCTTCATATTATTATCATATATAACTTTATGATAGGACCATAATAATTTCATAGAGTCCTTGATATGTTGGGTCTACTCCCTCTAATATTTTAGCTATTATACTTCAACTAGTACTTGGGTGTGTTTCTCTTCACACTCCAAGATTGTCAATAGGAAAAAAAATTGTCCCTTCCCCATGGAGTGAAATATTACTTATAGATATTATTTGTACCATTATGGTAGGTAGGATATATATTAAGAATTAGATTCCATGATTACACATGGATTCCTAAAGGGGGATTCTTTTCCCCTCATAAAGGAAGAAAAACCTAGGTAATCACTCAATGGATTCTTACATGCTTTCCCACATATGAAAATGGGGAAAATAGTACTGCCCTTATCTTACCAATATTACTACAAGCTAAATAATAGTTCTGACATGACTCTTTCATGGAATCAAGATCCTAGCTATGATGGCATACTCCCAATGCTAGGATAAAAACCTTACTATGTCGGCATACTTTCCACAAAAAAGAAATGATCAAGTAAATAACCTTTTAAATATCTAAAGGTACTTACCTACCTCAAACTAGGGCTTAGAAAATAAATCTTTGATTTTTATAAAGTTCTTCCCTATTATCCATAATAAAAATATTATCCATTCGCACCATTTCCAACCCTTATGTTTATCTCAAAGATGGAATGCATCATATTCTTGAGCCTCAAAACTATGGACACCAAAAAGTGTTACCTAACATTTTAAATATACATATACTTGAGATATAATAAGACCAATATTATTAACCAAATGATTGTCCCCATTATACACATGACTAATGGGTCCTTCACTATAATGGTGTCATGTGTCACTTAGGCATTAGGGCAGGAGTCATCCTCATTTCCCCTAAAGGATATGTCATGCATTTTGGATTTAATATAGATTTTGAGTGTATGAATAATGGGGTTGAGTATAATTCCCTGTTTCTTTTCATGTTAATTATAAAATTCCTAGGCATTCAAAACATAAGGATCCTAGGTGACTCATAATTAGTCACATCATGAACTAAGTTTCTAAAGTCTATCAAATCTAGGTCAAACACCTTCATCTATACAATACCATTTTACATTAGGTCACTAATATATTTAAATTCATTTACATATAACTATTAATTTTTGAAAACAAATAGCTTAATAAATCCATGGTTATCTTTCCTTCATGATTTAACCCCCATCTAATGATACCCAAATTTAATTTCATAGTATTAGCTTAGACAAAGTCTCGTGTCCATAATAATCATAGATACCAAACCATCACCCAAATATGAAGTGATGGAAACCCCCAAGACTTTGGTCCATATGATAATTATGAGGCCATTCTTGATTTATTATGATCCTATGATGACCTCTTGTCATTATTTTATAAGAGGGGATTTTTGCTTACCCACTATCCCACCCTAGCTCTTAGAAATAAATATTATGATTCTTACTATTGCATTGAGGAGTACCTATCCTTTGATAATGAACATGATGTATTAAATAAGAAGTGTGAATATATTTATCTTCTCTTATCACTTGACATGTCTAAATAGGGTAACACCTCCTTCATTGAAGAAATAATTAACATTAACATCAAGATAGAAAATAATCCTAGACTTATCAAGTTAGGATCTTTACTCTCTGAGTGGGACTTGGATGGTCATAGGTAACTCATCATAGAATTATAAAAATATTTATTTTGTCCTACACTAACATGGTAATAATTAACCTCTATTTATTCATATACAACCTAGTTATAATTCCTGACACAAACCCTATCAAGTAAAATATCAAGCCCATCAAGCCTAAGGTTGTGTTGATCGTAAAAGAGGAAGTCATAAAACATTTAAAATTTGTATTTATTAATCTAGTAAGCTACTTTAAATGTATGCCAAACATTATCCCCATCCTTGATAAGAATGGTAATATCACAATATGTATACACATATAGGACATTAACAAAGCGTGTCCAAAGGATGACTTCCCTCTCCCATCCATTGACATCATTAATTTGATGTCATTCATGCATGACCTTTTGGGGTACCAAAAAATATACATTTATAATGAGGACCAAAGTAAGACCTCGTTTAATAGTCCTTGGAGGAAATTTTGTTAAATTGTGATGCGCTTTGGTCTCAATAATGTAGGAGCCAAATATCAAAGGGTCATGACCCACATATTATGTGATCTCATTCAAAAGATAATGGAGGTATATGTAGACAATCTTTCTAGAAAATCAAGATGATGTGAAGACCATTTAGAGGTAATATCCATCATATTAACATGTTTCATGTAATACTACATCACTCTCAACCCATATAAATGTGTGTTTAGAGTCACTAATGAAAAAATCCTAGGATACATCATATCCTAGCATTGGATCAATACTGACCCTATTAAAATATGAGGACTATTAGAAATGCTCCCTCCTGTAGTTGAATCAAGCATCAAAATGTTATTAATTAATATGGGATATATTTGATAACTCATTCTTAATCTTGCATATATTTTTCACCCCATCAAAAACCTTCTAAAAAATACAAGTGGCTATCCTAGACAAATGACTATTAGGAGGCATTCATGGTGGTTAAGCACTTTATTATGTCTCTACCTAGACTTGTGGCATATATTCTAGATAACCCCTTGATACTTTATATTAGAGAAACTAAGGTATCTCTCACCTATATGTTTTCTTAGGATGATAAAAATAATATGGAATGTGTTATTTCATTATCTAGACCCTCATATATTATGAGATATGAAATACTCAAGATTAAAATGAATTCTTAAAAAAAGTGTTTTCAACCAAATGACATTGACACTATATGCTAAATTAAGAGACATGATTTATCATGAGATATCAAGCTCTATAAACTTTCCTAACTTGACCAACTCTCTCTAGGAAGGATGGGCACTCCATCACACTCCCAAATGAGTTTAATTTGATTTTTTTAGCTAAAATTATATCAAGGGATAGATAATTTTTGATTACTTGGATGATCACCATTTCATGTTCATGACCTCATCAATACCAACTTCATCGATAATTTTATAAGCTATGTGGAAAAGCCTACTATCATATCCTCTCCTTTGTACACATATATAATCAATTATATGACTAACCACACGTATCCTTAAAATGACAACTCATAGCATAAAACTCATCTTCATGTCATCACATCCAAGTATGTTAATTTTGAAATGGTCCTTTATCACAAGGCATTTGATAGCATGTTACTCTGATGTGTTGACAAATAAGAGTTAGAAAGATTACTTTTCATTATCTTAGTGGCATTTATGGTGGACATTTTTGTGATCATAAGACTGCTTAAAAAATACATAGGATGGGATATTTATAGACCATGATGCTATTGAATATTTACATAAATGTGAAAAATATCAAGGTTTTCACATCAAATAAATGTTTCCATGAAGGTATTATATCCCATCATCAACCTATGAACATTTTCCACTTAGGGCTTAGATTTATTAAGTAATCTCTCCCTTACTTCTTAATATGGTCATCTATTTATTATAACAACAAATAAATATTTCACCAAGTGGTTAGAATAAATGTTGTTAATAATTGTCACAAGATCAACCACGATAAATTTTATCTTGAATCAAAATATCTACCAATTTTGGGGTCTCATAAGTCATCATTACTGATAATGGGTCCCCTTTAAATAACCCTAACTTTCATGAGTTATGAAATTATTTATTTATATCACACCATTAAATATCCATGTACTATCCACAAGCCAATGGTCAAGCCAAAACTACTAATAAGACCCTAAAATAAATTTTCGTCAAAACTATTAGAGTTTTCACATGAATTTGTCATATAAATCTCTATCAAACATTATGGGATTATAGGAAAACTCTTAATACACCCGTGTGGATAACCCCATATTCATTCATGTGTAGATCATAATCCATCATACCCTTAGATGTAAAAATATCCATCCTTCATGTTTCCCTACAAGGCCTTATTGATCAATAATAATATAGAGAGGCATGACTAGCCCAATTAGAGATATTATATGAACATTGGATTACCACCTCAAAAAACCACATTAATTATGTTTATTATATGGTTATATAATACAAAAATAAGTCCATGAACACCCTATCCATGTAGGATACCTTGTCCTTAGGTTCAATAGTCAAATTGAAAAAAATAAAGGAGAGGGTCAAAAGTTTAGACCTAACTAGTTAGGCCCTCACCTAATGACAATAGAATTCAATGATTCATCCTATCAATTGTGCACTCTATATATTAAGGAATTATATGATTCTAAGAAATATTTACACTAAAAACACTATATATCTAGCACTTGCATTATCACACTATTTTTATTTCTTGTAATAACCCCTCAGGGTTAAATTATAATTAGGTTATTGTTTTAACCTAGTAAAAAATTACACTAACTAAATATAATCACTCAATGCATCATTTAAGAAAACTAATCAATTAACCATAAGGTTAACCATGTCATTCATTTAGCTAAAAATCTCTATATAAATATACTAATTTGATTTTACAAGTAAAGCATTGAATAATACTATATTACCAAATTAAAAAATTAGCCACTGAAGTGTTTAAATATAAAAACATGTACACCTATAAATAAACAGCTATTTATTTATATAATTAACATCAAATACTACAAGTACATAATATTGCATATCTAAATATTAGATTATAATTATACAATGTTCCATAGAACATATGAGTTTAAATGAAATCATTAATATGCTTAAATAATAATGAGTAAATAATTTATCACTTAACTGCTTGAAGTGAAGGAAGACTATCATTTGATTGATTTTCAATAGTAACCATAGACCATTTATCACATACAAAATATCCCAACAAGGGAATGTCTCTCCCTTCATGGTGGGTAAATAGTGACTATGCAAAAAATTGAGAATGTCAACTAGAACTTGTGTGTTGTAAGATAACTATCCCATGCAACCTATCATAAAGAAATATATTCTAATATGATATCATTATAAACATGCAAAATAAACCAAAACATTAATTTTTCAAAAGCTTTTAATATATTTTCCATATCTCAAGATCAATCAAATTCACACACATAACTCAATTGGATATCCTCTATCTATCTATTAGTGACATTGAGTAAGTACATGAATTCTATTTTTCCCACTTATTTAATGTCATTAATATTATATAATCATGTTAATTATAAAATCCACATATTATAAACATATATAAATTCTTATAAATAATGACACAACATGTATGAATATAAATAAATCATATAATCACATATTTTCCATTAGATGCATCATAATAGTGCAAAATAGCTAATTGATTAAACTCACAGATATTTATTTAGCTATTTATTATCAATAAAAGCACCAATACAATAATTTAATATTTTTTCATAATAATAATGGTCTCACACTAAAACCTAAATCTATAAAATACTTAACATAACCCTCAATTATTGTTTATGCACATACTAATTTTATTTCCATGTAGTGACCATATAATAGTCTATTATCATATCTTGAATTCTTTATAAATTCTTAAGTATAAAATAACCCATCCATGTTATAAACCCCTAGCTATAACTATCATTTAAATAATCATTTAATAATTAACATCATAAAAGTATTTATGTGAAGTACATCAAATAGTGTTTAAATTCTAGGTATGACTCTTATGCAAATATAAGAGTATACAATTCTAGAAAAACATCACAAAGTATATAGCCTCATAACTTATATATATATATATATATATATATATATATATATATATATATATATATATATATATATATATATATATATATATATATATATATATATATATATATATATATATATATATATATCTGTGTGTGTGTGTGTGTGTGTGTGTGTGTGTGTGTGTGTGTGTGTGTGTGTGTGTGTATGAGGCCAAATCTCAGATTGAATTGAAAGACCAAGTCATTAGCCCACCACTCTTCACAAAGTAATAAGAGATCCAAACCAACCAACCACAATATGTAAATATGAGGAAAAAATTAGTGTTCACCTAACATTTGATCCCACATTAAAGAGTAAACGTGGTTTCCTTCATCCATTTATTATTTATTTCACAACATGAGTATACTAAGCTAGCTAGATCTAATAGTTTCAGAGAATAACTCCAGAAATAATCATAAAAATCCAAAATATAAGTCATCAAGTTTGTTATTAGGTGCGTGAGTTGGGATTTAGGCATCACCAAGCCTAAAAATGGCCTAAGGCCAAAGCTCAAATTGAATGGAATCAATCTATTGACCTTATCGTGTGTGTGTGTGTGTGTGGGTCTGATTGTGGGTGTGTGTGTGTGTGTGTGTGTGTGTGTGTGTGTGTGTGTGTGTGTGTGTGTGTGTGTGTGTGTGTGTGTGTGTGTGTGTGTGTGTGTGTGTGTGTACAAACACACATATATATAATTTAATAGTTTGAGTTAAATAACCCATTAAATAATTAACTCAAAACTATAGGTTTTAAATAATGTTTAGAATATTTATAAACATCCAAACATAAGTTAAATATTCTCATTAAACTATCTAAAGAGAACTGAAAACCAAACACCTCACAACTACATTATAACAGATATAGGATCCACTTATGTTAACTAATTGATCCTTATACTATTATAATTATCATAAATATTAATATAATAATATGTTCTATTTTGAAAAAAGATGCAGTCATATAATCATTATAGAAATATTTATATTATAACGTTAAACATTTAATACATCAAACTAATTTAAAATATAAGTCTCTACTAATCAAAAGGACTCGAGTTTGCTTCCTATCCATATGAAAATAATTCAAATGGTTTTAAAAGTTTAAAATTTTTGTAAACACCTTCATTTGAATAACTCATTGCTAATCCCAAACATATACATAGCCTTAAAATATTTTAACATGGAGTAATTTTCAACCAATATAGTCCTAAAAACCAGTGTATAGTTTATTTTTAGCTTCATAATGTGGACAACCAATAATGGTAGGAGTTTTGGGATCATTTTTACTCAACCCTATGGAAGGGTCATACCCATCCCTAGGGTCCTTTACAAATGACCCAGTTATAATTATTTTTATTTAAAAAATAACTCAAAATATTTTCAAGACTAATTAAAAATATGAATTGAGCTCAACATTCCTTAAAATAACTAAAACCCATTTTTTAACACAAAAATAGTATGATAGATATAATTTTATGAATAAAGATTCATTAGGTTCAAAATAGAGTTGACATTTTAAAAATCTCATAAAAATAACCTATTTAAAGTATGGATGAAGGATTTAAGTAGATAAATTCATCAAAAAACAATCCTAAAACTAGTGATAACCTAACTCCCATCATTTATTTTCACTAGTGATAATAAAAAATTCAAACCATAGTTCGACTTCTCTATACCCAAATTTGAAAACACCATATTTCTATTTATATATTCAAAATATAATAGAATACACACATATGTATATGAAAGGGATAGGGGTTATATTTGTTTGGCCATGTGGATGGGTTGTACACATCCTCAAGGTCAACCACATATTTCCCCTTTTAAAAAAAATATATCTAATCAAATTTTAAGAACCTTTTTTAACAAACCAATGAAAAAAACACGAGTATCTCACATATCATTTCAAAATTATAAAACTAGTAAAATAATCTCAACAAATCCTACTTATATATGAAATATAGGTAGTGTAAAAACCAATTTATTTCTTTGCCTATCTCTCCTCATCCACCATCCCTCTTCTCCAAACTCTCTTTGTCCATATATCTCCATTTGCTTCATAATTTGCATGCCAAAACTACCATAAAACTAGGTCTTCAAAAAATGAATCTCTAGTTCCATAATTATTTTCCAAAATTTTGGCATGAAGACTAGACATAACCCATCTATAGTTTAGTTAATAAAATAAAAATGAAATCATATAAAATATATGAAACTCCTAAAATTCCATGTTTGATTCCCTATTATGGCATCAAAAGTATAAAACCCAAAATAGTTCAAATACCTAGATTCCCTTCAAATATGCCAAATAAAATAATCAAGTTAACATTATAGTTCAAAATATTGCCTTTGACCACAATAATTATGCCCTTTATTATAGACTATGACCTGTTGAGGTTAACATCCCCCATTTATAAAAAATGAGGACCCTCATTCAAATTTTTCAAATTATGCTAAAAATTAGGCATTAAACTTGATCAGAGTGTATTATTGAGTATCATGTTTTGATTTATCCTACATTGTCATGCTAACACATAAAATTTATATGATCTTATCTTATGTTTCTAACATTTGCCTCATCTGTTTCCATCTTATAGGATCAATGGATCTTCATTAGAATGAAAAAATGTTCATGGGATTATGCTTCAATATTAATTTGACCCTTAGTTGGTTAACTAATATGGTCCCATTTGATTCATTATGTTAACATTTGGTCCTTAATTGATTAATTGAATCCAAGTTTAAATAACGTTCAAAACCTTGGTCTAAATTACTTTAGCCTAAGTACTTATTAAAGTGGATTCATATTTTTGATAGATCACTTTATTTTATCTTAGTATTATTTTAATTTTAGCCTAAGTTTTGATCGAGTTTATTAATTCATTAAAACTTTAATCTAAGATTTATGTTAAGTCATTGTATGGCATGACCACTTATTCTTTGATTTTATTATTCAAAGGCATGAATTTAATGTAGGGCTACCATGTGTTGAAACCTCATTTAATTGGATCAAGGATAAATGTCACATGGCTGATCACCTAATGCCAATAATTCAAAGTCTACTAGATCAAGATCAACAATGTGTATTTTTATGTACAAATTTTGATCGGCAATCCACATTGAAGACTAGGATCAATAAGTCAAGATAGATCGATGATGAACATTAAATCATATATATGAAGATCTAATAATGAGAATGAATTCAATAGTCAAATGATCTTGAGATTAAATGTGATCATGACATGTGTCACAATCATGATGAATTGGTATTAGATTAATAGGCCATATTTGATCGTATGTCTAGTGGATCAATGGTGCATATTTGATCATGTAGATCAAATATTGATGGTGTGAATTCAATCATGTAGATGGGGATTGATGGTATGAATATATTAAATAATCCCAAATTATATATAAGTCCACCATGTGGTGTGAGATCATTAATCGAATGGATATTGATAGTAAGGTACATAAAAGTCATGTTGGGCTACCAGGTGTCTTAATATCAAAAGCCAGATCAAAGATCAATGGCCAACATTAAAATTTAAGGCTAGGAGAATCTTTAAGAGATTGATGAATAAAATTTGATCAAGTTTCTAGGGGGAATGAGATGAACACACGTGTCTAAAGTGACAATGGCCATATTTTAGAATTAAATAAATAGTGTGGTAATGACATGCAACATAGGCAGACATGCCAGATCAAAATATTTTATGGACCCAAGCTTGTGAAGGTACAAATACAAGATAAAAATATGATTTGGGTTACCAAAATAAATACTTTAAATATGTATACCACCATTAAAGTTGAGTTGAACCCCCAAAATCCCTTAAACATAGGACAAATCCCTATAACTATTCATGCATTCATTGTTTCAAACTAGAATAGAGAGCTTGCTAATCAAACTTGCTCAAAGAGTCTAACCAGATAGATGAAAGTGTTGAATTGTCATTCACAAGTGGAAAATTTAATTAGAATAATAGCAATGGAAACCTATAGACATACTTTGAAGCAAGTGGTTGAATTATACTTGTCATCATATGTAGAGGGTAGAGTATTTATAGATATATAGTTCATGGCTTCCTCACTAAATATAAGGGATAATAACTATTAGAGCTTATTCTAGAACATATAAAACCAAGGAATTTTAACCATGGAAGAGGATAAGATTATTCTATTAAAGAGATTATATGATGGCATCATGACAATTTAGCTTACAAGACTCCATTATGTTGCCATCAAGTGAGAGGTATTGTACTACATCAATATCTTTTTTCCTATTTTTAAACATGATAAAGTTGATAAGGGTGTGCTTATCCATGAACCTAGTTTGATAAAAGAAGAATACATATCCCTTGGTCACTTCGAATCCTATTCAAAATTACCTAGGTCCCAAATATACCTCACCTCCATTAATTCATGGGCCCAAAAACATACCATGGAGGATATCTTAGTGAGATGGTTAGAAGATGGTGAAAAGGTCATTGTAGATCCTCATAAAATAATCCATGTAAGATAATACAAACAAATATTTATAATGGTTATGACCATGTTGAAAAAACTATATGTATTTTCACATACTGCACACATAGAACCTATATGTGTGTATATTATGTATTTCATTATTGAGAAAGTGGTTGTAACTCTTTTAGGTGAAATCATTAGCATTTCGTTAAGCAAATAGATCTTTGGTATTAAAATAAAAAAGAGAATTGAGTTCTTCATGATGTCATATTTTTTATATTCCCTATATACCATAACTAAAATCCCCAACCAAAGAGAATGGTCACCCAATGACACCCAAACTATGTCCCAATATTACTCAAAATTGCATATGTATAAATATAGGGACCATATCTAATTTATCTATGACTATGTATATCCTAATTTGAGCCAATCCATCAATGGTCTCCCCATGATGAAGATAACTCCTTTAATCAATAAACCCATTGAGATAATGGGAGATATCTATCTATACCCTGATTACATGGTTATCAAAATATAGGGAGCCCAAAGTGCCCCCCTTAAAATTATAGTAAATGTGATAGATAAGTTAATAGAACAAGAAGTATCATACCAACTATATGATGGAATAGATGGGATCTACAAGACCAAGAGGAAATGAATTCTCCATGGTTATCCCATGACTATTGGTAGAACCATTTTTAGATAATGGGACTACATTTAAGTGGATTAAAAACATAGGCTTTCTTTCATTTTATAGATAGATTATAATACGTCGTGGGATCCTAATGGTAAGGTAAAGGGTAACTTGAAGAGCAAAGGTGTTCTGGATGTACCTTATAAACATGAACTTAGAGAATATGCCTTTGTGTACACTAAGGAAACCACCTATCATGAAGTTTCTAGAAGACTAAAGAAACATAATATAAAGCCTAAATCTAGATTGTTAAGAGATCATAAGATAGAATAAAAATGGTAGCTTGGCCCTAGAGAATATAATTTATTAGATGTTGGCCCTTATAATCTTTCCCCAGCTAACATACAAACATAACATAAGATTGAAGAAAGGAAACCAAGATAAGTTACTTCAAGCTCCTCAATCCTTGAGTCTTCTAGATTA
Source organism: Torreya grandis (assembly GCA_037957365.1). NCBI lineage: Eukaryota > Viridiplantae > Streptophyta > Pinopsida > Cupressales > Taxaceae > Torreya > Torreya grandis. The sequence continues at coordinate 1,040,744 of JARHVA010004086.1, read as the reverse complement.
ATAAACCAAGATTTACCTTAATAGGAATAAATTCACATGATATCTTTGGATCCACATAAATATATTGAAGATGGATTGAGAATGCTCTCCATGAACTATGAAATAGACATAGATGCAGAGGAGGAAAATGTTGAAGAAGCCAACCAAGAAAATAAAAGGGAAGATTGATTGGAATTAATGATCATTGATCCTCCCAAAAGGAAGGCTAAGACTATAAATATCCCAAAGGCAAAGAAAAAAATGGCTATCATTCCCCCTTTGAAGGAAATCAACCAATTTAGTGAAGAGAACCCAATATATGGACTTACTATACCTAAATTGTTCATATATAAACCAAGGTTGGAGAAGCTTCCTGCTCCCTATCATCCATGGGCTATAGTGAAAACCATAGGCATCCCTCAACAACATGAGTTAAAGCCTTAGATAATATCATTATAAAATGAATAATAAAATATATTTGCTACTCTAACTCAACCAATAAACCAGTTATAAGAAAATGTTCCAATTAATCATATGGCCCAATATTCAGTGGGAGTCAAGAGTGATCCAACTACTATAGGGCCAGAAAGAGTAATTGAAATAATTTTCATAAAATAAGGTTAGGAGGTTCTATACCAAAGGGTTGAGACTTTGGTTAACCTAACTCAGAAGAGGGAATAGAGACCAGGGGAAGACCCCATATTTGAAGAATATGTTTTAGATGTATCCCAATCCCATTTAAAAGGTAATAAGCTATAATCAAAGAACTAAAACAACATAATAAAATTCTAGAAGAACAATCTATTCTATTAGTACTAGTAGATATTGCTAATAACTTTGAAATAACTATCTATGAGACATTCAATTCTTTGAAGGTAATAAGGTACAAATTAGACATGGTGAGTAAAAAATATTCCATGTCTTTTAATTGAGACAATTAGTATCAAGGCTCAAATAATAATGTAAAGTCACTAATCAAGATACTAATGGAAAGCTATATCCCCGAACTTAAAATGGTCAACCCATCACATTTAAATATGTCTAGATAATGCTAATGGGAAAAATTAGGGACATAAATAAGTGGTAAAAAGGCATTGAAGGTATTTCAAGAGACTTCAAATAACTACAGGATAGAATGATATAGATACTAAGAGGTTTGATTAACAATCCAACCATCCCTAATCAAATAATCCTAATAACTGATGAAGAATTCTAGTACAGAGCTAACGAGTTCATCCATTAGGTCAAGATTAAAAGTAAGGGCACCACAAGGGCTGAAAAAAATCATATCTTGAACTTGATCTTGACATCAAATGAAAAAATTGGTAATGCTAAGAGCATCAAAGAAGCCGTGGATAGGACAAATGAAATCTTTAAAGATTTAGCAGGGCAAATAAAAGAGTTTTTCATGGAGCTAATCATCAATCTCAAGTTGATTAATGAATAGTATGACAAATTCGTGAATATTTTGGAATAAAATCAAAATTATATAGCTATAGGGTCATATTAATATCAATAGGGTTGACTGAGAATATTATTTTGTATCAAAAACCATACAAATCATTCCAAAAGAGTACATTATTTTGTAAAAGCATGTGAAACATGTAATGCACATGGATTATAGGTTAGTCACAACTTGAAAAGTGTCATTGGTATTACAATATTTATAAGAGGACATCTATCCTTGACACTTGTTTGATTCCCATTTGATAATGACTAACTAAATTACTCCATAATTTGCTTTGCTAACCTATAAAAGGGGGTATTATCATTGAAACAAAGAAGGAAGTTTTGAGAGAAAAACTATTTTGTAAATTTTGGAGAAAATAATATAAGAAAGATAATTCTATGAAGATTGTCTCATTTTGTTTGTTTTTTTTTTATCATGGCTACTTACTCAAGTCTTTATTTTGATGTTCAGATTTGAATTGCTTTTACGAATTCTAGATGTGTATGTATTAATGTAGAATTATTAATTTGAGTTTTACGGTAGGTTGAATAAAAGTTATTAGATTAATTTAAATATCATTTATTTTCTAGAATATGTTAAAATATAATTTTCTTATTTAATTAAATCATTAAAGTGAATCTAATTTCTAATTTTCATGTTTGCAAATATCCTTAGACATTTTCCTAGTATATGATAAGATATGTACTATTTGGTAATTTCATGTCATATGATAGTTTGAATATGTATATCTTTGATGAAATGAGAGATTTTTCAAGATTTATAAACTAAAGAATATAAACATATCTTTATGTCTTACCTTACCTATTTTCTCATATTTTGATCAAATCACTGTAGTTTACTTTCTCATTATTAATATTCATGCTAGATTAGAGTTTTAGACTTTATATTCTGAACATTATTCATTATATTCAACTAAATAACATTTATCTTCACAAAAATTAATTACCAAGGTTTCTCCCAATAACCACTTGCATAATCATTTTATGAAATAATCAACTAGCTCAGCGGCTACTCCACCATAGATCTCAATAAGATCATAACCAAAAAATCATACAAAATATTATTTCAATCTTGAAATGACAAGTGTTTCCAACACTATATAAACCCCTTGATACATTTACATGCATCAACATGGCCTTTATCCAATCATGCCTTAATATAAAAATATAAAGTTCATTTAATCAAATATATTCTAAGGTTATCCCACCAACCTCCTTACTCATCAATATGATTTTATTTAATAATTAACCCATTTTAAATTACACACACACACACACACACACACACACACACACAACACATTTTCTATGTATAATTAAATCATCAAATGATATCCATTTAAAACATCAATCATGTCACCTATAAACATCAAATATTTTAAAAATTGTTGATTATATATGCCACCTATTATATTTAACATCTAAAATCCATAACTAGCTTTTAATCAATGCAAAGATAACATAATAAGTAATCATACAAGCATCTCAACCATCAAAAGATATTATGAATGCATGTACAATGACATATATGCATAAATGATAATCAAACACTTCAAAATCAAGGAAGCACATTAGTAATATGATGCATTCTACAAATAATAATCATTAACCAATTACAAACACACATAGAATGCTAACTAAGTGGTGTGTGTAGGGTTTTAGCTTCATTCTCTCATCCCACTCTCATCTCCATCTCCTCTATCCTCTCTAATGATACCTTCTCTCAATCATAGCCATGGTGGTAGACTCCATCCTACATCCACTTTAATGCAATAAATAATAGTTGTATCATATCATGTAATAATCGCAATAAACTGTTGTAGCTAAAAAAAATAAATAATCATGATCATAGTGTACAATAACAAAATCTGAATAACTAACAACTATTAAATTATCATGATCATAAGTAATAAATAACTATCCAAAAATAATCATATACCTAATACATCCACTTAACACAATAAATTAATAAATCATTATCGACAAAATTTAGAAATTAATAGATTTATGAGTCTAGAGGAAAATCAGGATGTAACATCCTTCCCCCCTAATTTTTTTTGTCATATTGATGACACTTATTTCAATAGAAGTTCTAAAATAAAATAGTGTTTATCAAAAAATAAACATAACATCTAGCAAAATACTAAGAAAAAAAATGTGTAAATAGCTTATGAAACTTTTCATAGTCTTCCCAAGTGGAACTATCTTCAAAATATTGGTCCCACTAGACCTTTTACTGTGACACTTATATGTTACGTAAACTAATTTTACAAGTGTCAATTATTTTGATTGACTCTACTATGACCACCCTAAGATCTAGAACCTGTAAACCATTCCAATCAAATATATGAGAATGATCACAAACATACTTTTTAGGATAAGACACATGAAAAAAATTAAGCATGAGTGATAAATATGATGGAAAATAAAGCATGTATGCCATAGGATTGATAACTTCTAAGACCTCAAAGGGTCCCACATATCTAGGAGATAACTTGGCTAATTTTCTAAATTTAATTGAGATTTTTTTTGGTTTAACATGTAGAAATACTTTATCTCCCAATAAAAACCACCTTGTTATTCTTATCAAATCAACATATCTCTTTTTTCTATCATTGGCTTTAGATAACCTTTTCCTTATCAATTTACAATGCTCTTCTATTTATATAAGCATATCTAGACCAAATAATACCTTATCTTCTAACTTGTCCCAACTGATTAGTGTTCTACACCTTATTCCATAAAATTCCTCAAACAAAGCCATTTTTAGAGATGATTGGTATGAGTTGTTGTAGGAAAACTCAACCAATGGAAGATATTCTTACCATCTATATTATTGGTCCATTTAATACATTTTTGTCAAATCTTTTAGAACCTGATTCACCCTCTCTATTTGTCCATTTATTTCTAGATTGTATGTTGTACTAAAGTTTAATTGAGTATTTAAATATGAACCAAAATATAGAAGTCATTTTTGTCCCTATCTAAGATAATTTTTTATATAAACCCATGAAATATGTACACTTATTTCATGAATCTCTTCCCAAGCATAGGTTCATCATTTGAAATATTACCAGGAATGAAGTCAGATTCCTTTGTGAGTTTAACAAAAACCACCAAAACCATGTCATGTTGATCCTAAAACACTATTAAACCTTGGAAAAATTTAATGCTAGTGACTTTACACTTCCATTTTAGTATGGTATGTGGGTATAACAACCTAATTGGGTGAACATGATCAACCTTAACTTGTTAATATTCTAAAGATCATGAAATAAAATATGCTACATCTTTCTTAATTACCTTCTATAAATGTAGTGGCCTTAGTGCTACCGAGATCTTAATCACACATGGATGACCTAAATAAGGAACATTGTGTAGTTTGTTAAGTAATACACTACTAAAATTCTCCTTAGTTGGTACATAAATACTTCCATTATACCTAAGTGGACCATCACTCTTGAAATTGAATCCATCATGCTTAGGATCCTGAGCATTCTAAGACAATGCAAACTTTACTTATTCATAAAATTCATATCTTAGAGAGAACTTAACTACATGATCTTGAAATGTACTCCTAATGGTTGCCAGATTTGTTATATACTTTTTACAACTAAGGGCATCTAAAAATAAATCTAACCATAATCTTTATGTATTTAATGTCAAAATCATAATCTAAAAATAAATCTAACCATCACCTTCGATGTGAATTCAGGTTAGGTTGGGTGAATATATACCTAAGCCCCAAGTTAGTCTTGAGGTCAAATGATTTTGCCAATAGATAATGCCTCCAAACTTTCAAGGTATAAACTATTAAATCCAATTCCAAATCATGTGGGGCATAATTTATCTAACCAAGTTTTTTTCCTTTTATGTATTTAATGTCAAAATCATAATCTAAAAATAAATCTAACCATCATCTTTGATGTGAATTCAGGCGAGGTTGAGTGAAGATATACTTGAGCCCGAAGTTAGTCTTGAGGTCAAATGATTTTACCAATAGATAATGCCTCCAAAATTTCAAGGTATAAACTATTAAATCCAATTCCAAATCATGTGGGGCATAATTTTCCTCATACGGGTTCAAATTTTTAGACTAATAAGATACAATAGAACCTTCTTTCATGAAAAATCCTACAATACCATATCTTGAAGCATCAATTACTAATAAAAATTGGCCATTTCAATTGGGAAATCTCAACATTAGTGTTGAGGTAAGCCTTCTTTTCAGCTCTTGAAAAACTTCCTTACATTTCAATAACCACACAAATTCTAATTTTTCCACTGAAGAGAGGTAATAGGATTAGTTATTTTTGAAAATATTGGAATAAACTTGCTATAATATCTAGGCAAACCCATAAAATTCATAAATTCATGGATATTTTTAGGTTTTGGCCACTCTATAATGGCTTTAATATTCAAAGGATGCATAACTATTCCTTATACAAATATAATGTTCCCAAGGTACTAGACCATTTTTTTAAAGAAGGAACACTTTGACAACTTCCCAAAATTTTCATGTTTTCATTATCATTATAGAACCAACTTCAAATGTTCTATATTCTCTTCTTTGGATTGTGAATAAATTAGGATATTGTCTAAAAAGAGCAACACAAAATAATCTAGATAAACCCATAATACATTGCTTATGAGATTCATAAATGTTTTGGAGGATTCATTGGCCCAAAAAGAAGAACTATGAACTCATAGTGCCCATAATTATTTTTAAAATATATTTTTGGAATCGCTTCCTCACTAATCCCTAAATTATGATATCCTACTCAAAGATCAATCTTTGATAAAATTAATGATCCACACATTTGATCAAAAATATCATTAATGTAAGGTAAAGGATACATATTTTTTATCGTTGCCTTTCTCAACATCTTGTAATCAATACATAGGTGAAGTATTTCATCATTATTTTTAACAAACATAATTGGTGTACCCCATGGTGAAACACTTGGTCAAATCAACCCTTTCGACAAAAACTCTTGTAGTTGTGCCTTCAACTCTACTAATTCAATTATTATCATTGTATACGAGCTTAGACTATAATTCAAACCCTAGAATGATGTTAGTTGATAAATCAAACTCTCTCTTAGGGGGTAAACCTAGAAATTATTTGATAAAAACATCTTGAAAATCTTAGATAAAAGTAAAATATTTGATTAAAGGTTCCTTTGATTCCTCCATCTCATTTATTTTCATAATAAATGTTTGACACTCTTTTCTCTATACTTTATTTAACTAAATTTATAAAATGTATATGTCTTAGCTCCATTTTGTCTCCCCATATTTGGGGTATTTTTTTTCCAAATCATCTAGACATCCAAACTTTTTAGTAAAATAATCTACCTTAGCTTTATGTGGAGCTAACCAATTTACTCCTAGGATCACATCATATGACCCTAGTAGTGAAGAGAATAGATACACTACCACAGTGAATTTGGTTAGTTTGATCTCAAATTTGACCAAACATTTATCAACCTTGACCTAAGATTCATTCTTGTATTGAAGTGATCATGCATTTGTCATAATTATAGATTTTATAAACAACTTTATAAGCATTTTAAGATCAATAAAACATCCAATAGTTATTTTATCAATCAAAATTTAAATTGGATGACCAAGAAAAGAACTTGAAAGTTCAATAGGAGAAGCCTAAAACTTATCTTTATGGTTGTCAATAGCTGCATGATTTTTTTGTTCAAAAGATACTTACTATGGAGTAGAACCCTTATTCTTAACATTTGATTTCCCCTGAGTACATTCCCTAGTGTAATGATCACCTATAAAAATAAAGCATGCATTAGGTGGTCCTTTCCTATCATATTATTGGTTTCCCTTGAAACTTCCCTTGAAACCATTTTTTAGTTTCCTATTCATTTAATCATTGCTAAACTTTGCATTCTAGTTCTTAAATATATTTTTAGAGTTTCCACTCTTTTTTCAAATTTTATTTTTGAAATTTATTTTAGGATCTCCAAAATAATTCTTGATTTTTTCTTTGACCTAAGTAAGGGACTTCAATTTTTTCTCTTACTTTACTACCTTTTTGAAGACTTTATCCTTAGTGGATTGCCCATGAACATCCACCTCACATCCAATTTAGGGGTTTAATACCATACTGAATTTCCTAATGTGAAACCTCTCATTTGCTTGATAGTAAGGAACATAATTTAGGAGCTTGGTGAATTTTCCCAATATTAATTAAATGATAGGTATATTTACTTCAAATTAAGAAAATATATCGTCTTATGATCAAAATAAAGTTGGAAAAACCACCATGATCTGAATAAGGTCACAAATTGTTCCCATTTGGTGGTAGTAGAGTTAAGATTCATCTCCAATTTATTATTTTCCCACGATGTTTTTGCTTCACCATATAACTAGTAAGCTCCCCAAACTACTTTTGTGACTTCAAATTAGTTCCAAATATTAAAATAATTCTCCATATCAGTGGTCCATGCTTCTTCTCCATCTCCCAAAGTAGTTCCATCAAGCTTGGGTTTATTAACTTTCTTCATGTCTCGTGAAAGATCTGAAGTTACATGTACTCTTACATCTTTAGGCACCTCTTCTTCCCTAAATTCATAAGTAACTTCTTACTTAGTAGGATAATGTTAAGGTTAATTCTAATTATTTTCCTCTATGCAGCCATGAAATTCCTTCTTAAGGGAAGCTATCTAGTCCTTAGTCTCATTCATGGTTGTAAGAATTTAATTATGTTTTACAACATGTTCAATAGTTAATTGATTGGGGTCAACTTGAGGGTTAGTATTATTGGGTTTG
>JARHVA010004086.1:1015000-1025000 GCA_037957365.1 Torreya grandis | reverse complement strand
GGGTCTTATTTGTGATACTTGGGGTTATAAATATTCTCCACAACCTATATTAGATCCTCCTCTAGATAAACATATATTGGATCCTCACCAAATTCATCTTCTCACTACTACTATTGTGAAGGGGACTCTTGAGTGAGGTCATATAGTGGTGGTGGTGGACCTGTCTACTATTTCCCTACTACTCCCTAGGCTCATCCTATAATTGGCTACAGAGGAGGTCCCTACATCACTCTTAGCTAAGCTCATTAGGTGATTGACACCCATCTCATTAGTTGGTGCCATATAAACCATCCTATTATTTCTACTCTCAACACGTGTATTCCCATATAAATAATCTTAAGAATAAGAATATTTCCTACATAGGGTATACCAAACTAATAGGGCACCATATTTATAAGGTGCACTTCAACCTATAAAGTAAAATCTTGGACATGAGTAGCCATGCCATCAATTATAATATAGGCCCCCTTATTGTGTCTTTGACTAAAAATGTCTTAGTTTGGTAAAGAAATTAGTTTATATTATTTCAAAGTCCCCACTTCTTGGTGTAAATCATGAAAATGTGACACATATGTCCATATAGTACCCCTAATATCCCTAGGAGCTCTAAATGGGACCCCCTCTTGTAAAGGATAATTCAATTATAAATATATCCCATTAAATATATATGGTGTTTAATCAAAAGGGCCCTTATATATGTAATGTGATAACTATCTTTATAGTTCTAAGCTAACAACTAATGGTTTCAAGAGCAATGGCCCCTATCTGTTCAACACATGAAACAATCAATGACTAGGTAAATAATATTCTATCATTACCCTTATCTCTCATAAGATAGGATGTAAGGACACTATTAATATCTTTATTTACATTTGGGATCACTAATCCTTCCACATGAGAAACTTCACCCTATACTTTATACCCATATTGAGTGTGTTGCCATCTCTTAAATATGTAACCCATCTCTGGGTCTCACTATCATTATTGGCATCCTAGATAAAAACTAACTAACCCACTGTAGGAAGGCTTATGAAGTAATGTAATTTAGAGTGAGTGATCATCCACTACTTGATATCTTAAGGGAATTAAAACATGTTTTGATTAGGTTTGTAATAGGTTATAATGTTACATAATAATCTACTATATGTTAAGGTGATCCTTACCTACATTCTCTATAGAATCCTAGCATGGTCTAGAAGGGCTAACTCATCTACTATCAAGAGTTAAAATACATAGGAGAGTCACTCCTAATACCTATCTATACTCTAACATATATAATCATAAAATATAAGATAAACACTATGTCAAACTTAGGAAAAAACTTGCCTTTTGAAATCTCACATCTTTATATTTTCCCCCTTTTACAAAAGGGAAAAACTTTACCCATTTATAAGTGGTAGTTACACAACCACTTGAGATGATTATTAAACTTATATAAGTGGTTACATAACCACCATAATTAATTATGCAACCACTTATAAGTGTTAATAATGGAACTACCTACTCTAAAAACTATGGTGGTTATGTAACTACCACCATAATGGTATAACTATAGGAATGCAAAGATCAACGGTCTCATCCCCAATTGGAGGTCTCATCTACTATCTAAATTTCCTCTAAAACCCTCATAAAACCCACATAATTCACCTTAATTAATAAACTTTATAAATTTGCCTAGTATACCCCACCTAAAAATAATTTCAAAGCTAATTTTTTTGAATTGTACTAGATTTTAGGTAACTTCTAAACACATTTTTAAATTTGGGGCAAAAATTAAAAAGTTAATAAAAATTAATTTATCATTATCAATAGCTCCTTTCATTTGTGCATTCACCATCTTGTCATCTTCTGCATCCCATTGATTGAATTCTTATTTAAAATGGTCACTAATAGTCCAAAGCTCAAAATCTAATAGAAACAATGCCATAAATTAATTGTTTTTGGTAAATTTTTTTGCATATATTAAGACCCAAACTATTTATTTTAGTTTAAAAACATTATAATTTTGGCATTTTTTCACATTTTTAAATATATTTTATGTTGTTAAGTCATATTATTGGTATATTTTAGGATCTATGCTCCAATTCTAATAATTTAATGTGTTTCCATATTTTGTAACATATTTTACATATACATAGGTATGTGACTACCTAGTCCAAGACTCAATCCCCCAATATGATGATTTAGGTAGTATGTTCTTCCCCATGCATATGGTATGTAGTTTCATCCATGGTCTAATTAAATAGTTTACTTTCTAATTTTTATGACATTGTACTTGATTATTGTTCTCTTTTCATAGGTTGTGTGATATCTTGATTGGCTTCCTTCCTCTACTTAGGTAAGTAAGGTAAGTATTCCTAACATTTTTTTTCCTTTATACACACCTTTACTTAGGACTACACCTTTCCAAATCATGACAAGGTGTCCTCATAAGGGGAAATATGTATGCACTAAAATTTTACATGGTGTGACAATCTTGATATAAATATGATGATGATGTAATGATATCTTGATTTGTGATTGACAAGGAACTCTCTATGTCTTTTTCATATTTATAATTCCATACTCCTCCCTTGACCTCATTTGGTTTCCTTTTTTTTAATTCTATAAATCCTATTAGTTTGTTTCAAAAACTTCCCACGTAGGATGAAACCACTGATCTAGGTGACAAAACCACCCCTTTTGTTATGGAACCACCCCTCGAATGACATAACCATTGTCATGATTTTATAATATAGGTGGTAATTTTATCTCAAAAGGGAGGTTTTACATTAAAATAAGGGTGTTTTTTCAAATTAGGTTAGTATTTCTATCACCCATAGTGGTGGTTTCACAACCACCCCTACATAAAGAGTCAGTTTTATCCCTTTATCATCATCTTAAAAAATTAGCTTCTGAGAATCATTATTTGATGAAATTTTCATGTTCTTGTGATGTTTTTTGTTCACCTTATCCCAAGTTCACATCTAAACAATCCCATCTCACTCCCTCATCTATTTTCAATAATTTTTTATTACTCTCAATTTCAAATCCTAATTAGGCTCAGTTGAATTCCCCCATGTAGGCTCTTAGATATTTCTAAAATAGGTCATTTTTATCTTGATTTCAAATCAAAAAATTGACATTATAATTTTTTATTTAGAATATTTTATAGACATAGTCCTACTACAATTTCTTGAAGGTCTAGTATTTATAGTTTTTTTGTCGATTACATTACCACATGTGAATAAGTGTTATTGGTCCAACAACTTAGTCATTGTAAATAAAAACATTGGTTAGACTTAAAATTCTCTCCATTTATGTTTGGGTCTCCTCTTATTCATAATTTTTTCCAATTATTGGTCATCCTCCACTTAGATATTTTAGATAATTCACACAAGGATAAAAGGAGCTAACATACTAGGGATTATTATATAAACATATTGTTGACGCTGGAGATTGCACCCGAGGCAAGGAGGCCTAGCTCTTTCCTTCTCCCCATATCATGGAAACTCCTCTATCACCTATGGGATGGTGAAGTAGGAGAGGAGAGTATCTAGATAAGGGCTAGCTCCCTTTAGTGCATCATGTTTGTTTCAGGCAGTGTAAAATACAGGTATAGGTATAATATAGGGGGGATGAAAAGGGAGAAGAAATGCATAGAAAACAAACTACCTACTCTAAAAGAGGTGATGCACCAAAATAAAGGTTGACCTTCACACATCCACTCTCAAAATCAGAAAAATGCATACATACACTACGCACTTGGCAGAAGGACCAGGCTGTAAGAAACTAGCAGGGAGGCTTCAATGGAAAATCCAGAACAAAGATCACCCAAGGTGATATGAAACACACACTAATGAAGTAATTTATTCTGCTCTTTCACTCCCAAATACTGCTCTTCTCCTGTCAATTGCAATAATGGCACCTTGTAGACCTCAGGTCTACTGGTGTTGAACTTGTGAGAGCATCAAAAGACAATGACTAGACACAAGCAAAAATTCAACACATACTCTAACACATCTATCCAAATGGAGGTAAAAAATGCATTTTATTTGATTTAGGTAGAAATTTTAGTAGGGCTGCACCTTGTTAAATTTGTGAAAAAGATGATTACAAAATGAAAAGTATCAAATATATATGGAAAGTCCAAAAGGCTCATTTGGCACTCTTTTTTACAAATGGTTGTTCATGAAAAGAAATAAGCCGCTCAAAATATTAATGAGTCATTTATTTGCCTGCTTGAGAACTACACTTCCTGCTTAGGTGACTTACATGGCTTGCCTTTCAATTAATGCAAATGGAGAAATTGGTTGTTGATGCTTGCCACTATCATCCCAAATAATCGATTTGCTGGTATATCTCACTTGCCAAAGTCACTTCTTCAATCTGCACCATTTAGACTTAACTGCTCACTCATTCTTTACTTATCGCTCTGTCCAATTATTCTTTACACCATTAGGTAGTAAATGCCTTCTATTTATGCCACTTCGATTGCTCAACTACTCCCCGCCCTATCATCTTTGCTTGCCACTTGGAATTTGTCCCCTTTTGGCTACTTGGCTCCTTGGGCAGACATACTGGCGGGTCACTTAATCCTAAGCTCTTTTCCCAACTAGCGCTTCTCATTTGAAAACAAATGGTTATTCTATTCCATTAAAATTGATTTTTCTACGGTCGTCATGCTTTTAAACATTAACAGAGATTTCATTCTATTAAATTTGATGGCCACTATGATGTCATCGGGCCCATGTGGCATCATATCGGATCCCTTGTTGGCCTTTGCATTTGTAGCAGCCTGAATCCTTTGAAATATTTGAAGTGTCTACCCACCCTCCAAAGGGTACTTTGACTTTGACTGTGCCTTCGGCCAAGGGCAGCCCCTTGAACCAAACCCGTTGAACTTAGCACTGAACTTTCTATTGAACCCTGACCATCCTTGAACCAAGCGATGAACTGAGATGAACCAGGCTGAACCAATGAACTGGGCTTGAATTTAGCATGAACTTGAAGATGAACTCGCAAGCCAAAAGTGACTGGCTTCGAAAAGCCAGAGAAGAAGTTGACCACAATTTTTGCTAGGGGGCGAAAATTGGTCAACACATACTACTTACATTCCAGTTGATATATGCCTTGGTCAGGTTAGAACCTCTTTTAATTTAAGTAATTTTTATTTGTTAGATTAGAATAGTGTAGTAGTTTTTACATTATATTAGTTTCATTATTCAAAAAAGAGAAAAATTTATAGGGATAGAGATTTATTTCTTTTCATTATCTTTGATACAAAAAATAAATAATGGCTAGTTTTCTTGTGATTACATTCAAATATATTTATTTTATCTCCATTAGAAAAAAAAATCCACAACAAATCCATTGGTAAATCTATGTAAACTTTCAGAAAACATCTATAGCCAGCATAGCATTTCATTTTCAAAAATTAAAATAAGTTCTCTTACATTTAAAACAACCAACTAGACAACAACAAGATCATAGACAATATTAATCACATAAATAAAGTTAGAATATATACGATTTTTTTTGTTCCTTTTTTAAAATATAAAATCAGAACTTATATTCTTTGTATCCCTTTAGAATCATTTGAAAAACTTGTTTGAAGACAAAGAAAGTAAAAAATAAAAAAGTATTGTCACATTGTTGTTCTAGAATATATTTCCTTTTGCATTGATTACCTATTTATAATACATAGTTTACATACTTAATCCATCTCAAAAATTAAAAGAATAAAAACATAACCATCTAGTTTAATTCTAGATAAAGATAGGAAAAATCATCACCTTGCATACTAATTTAGGTTTCTTTATCATTCCTTTGCATGCATTGTGAATCATTGAAAAGGGATTAAAAAAAATTTATTTTCATTTAATTTCAATATTTTTAATTTATTTTATTTAAATATTTAAATTATAATAATATAACATTTATTTCCATAAACTCAAAAAAAAGAAAAAAACAAGTGAAAAAAAGTGCCAAGAAGCCTTGCCACTAGAAGCAAACACCCATATCTCATTATAAGTATTTTTAAGTATCAAAGTGGGACAAAATTAAGGATATATTGGATATTATATTTAATTGTAAATGTGACATATCTACAAATCTATCATATCTTAGAGAAGATAGATCCTTATTATAGTTCCAATTGGGGATACATTAGATAATCAAGGTCATGACCAATATGGATCCACTAGACCTAATTAATGGATCTCTTACCATAATAATAATACTAGGTAGGATTAAAAATCCTCCAATAAAGAAAAAATATGCAATAAACTTAAATAGGTTATATGTTTTCATATTCACTAAACTAATAACAAATAAAGTAAATATCTAATCTACTGCTCCATAAAGCTCGTGGCACAAAGTGGGGGTAATAAACAACAAAAAATAAACATGAATAGAAGACATATAATAAAATAAATATTTATTAAATATCAATGCATGGAATATAAATGTGAATGCATATCTATCTAATCTTACAAAAGAGGAACAAAGTTAGGAATACTTACCTTTGAAGATGAAACCATCAAGCCTAAATCTCTCCCTTGGCTAAGGTGTTTCATAAAAGGTTATTGTGATATGTAAGGATGACAAGGATATATCATATTTAGGATACACAACCTATAAATATATCCAAAATACTTCCTCACAAGATAATATCCATATTTCTAAAGAAAGTATGAAACCCTGAGCTTGTTCCTCAAGTATAATGGTGGATAAGCATATGCACAATGTATATTACTTCTTCTTCTCTTCATCATAAATGATGGAAATTATTGTGTTTATATATGTGGATCTCACCATAAATCCTTCTAAAAATTATATCCAACAAGGTCAACCTGGTCAACCTAGTATCATTATTAACAAAAACTCACTAGGTCATATATTAGTTTAGATAGGGCTAACCTAGACCTTTAAAAAGTTTGGTCAATAAGAGTACAAGGTCAACATAGTTAACAAAGTCATGTAAACTATAAAAAAAGGGTTTTATGTTAGGAAAATGGATACTAGAGGTGGAAAACTATTTAAGGAGTGTGCAAATAAGAGATAAAGCTTAGGGGAATGTTTTTAGGAGTTAGTTGAATTAGTAATAAATCATAATAAGGGACAATAATACTATGAAGCATGAATGCTATTCCCACCCCTTTATTGGCGCATGCCTTAAGGAGTGCACTTAGAGAGATCAAGACTCAATGGGTTTTTAAAAAATAAATATAATCAATAATTGATAAATGTTTGAAAATACTATGTCTATACATATGTACCACTCAAAGCTCATCATGTGTCACATAGGTAGAATAGGGGAATGTGCTTTGTGAAAAGAACATGATGAAAAATAAAAATGATTGTTAATAAAGTGTAGTAAGGATAAAATAAGATAAATTAAAGGATAAAATTGAAAAATGTATACCTTTATTTACCTTAGTGTTGTAGATAAAGAAGGATATACAATGAATGTAAAGTCATCTAATGTGAGGAACATTAGACAAACCTATAGAGATTAGCACAAAAGAGGAAAATATCAAATTTTTTGAGACCTATGAATATAATTGTTATAAAAATTATCTATGACATCAGGATTCTAGTACTTTTTATGGTTTAGAAAATAAGTTAGTGGAAATGAAAATATGATCAAAATAATGAATCTGATGGTAAATACTTGAAGGGTAAATAATTGTGAATAGTAAGTATAAATAAGGTGAAAAATACTTCATTTTCTATTATTTTCTATTCTAATAAAAATAGGTCTCCAAGACACCTAGTGAGATCCTAGAGAGCCAGGATGGTGAGGAGACAATAGCTGAGATGGGGAGGACACAATAGTTGTAATGACTTCAACATAGGTAAGGATTTTAAAGTTTCAATTTTTTAAAAGTTTTTGATTTGAAATTGAGTTTTTTAAAAAAAATGTTAAGTATAAAACATATAGAGACCAAAATGAACCCTAAAATTTTTTTAGGGATACTAGGGGTCTGATGGGGTACTAGGTAGGAAGGGTTATGAGCATTAAATATACAAGGCATTTATGATAATTGGTCAAAAAATTATCATAGTGAAAGAACAAGGTTGATCGGGTTTACTTAATTGGTAGAAAATAAAAAAATTAATGGGATAACTTAGTAGGTCATGCTTGACTTAGTTTGTTAGGGAAATGAGTCGATACATTACTACATGGCTAACTTAGTATCTTTTCCAAGTGGTCGATATATTAATATTGAGGTAAAAAGAAGGTTGACTTAGTTTGTTAAGTCTAAAGTGGCTAACTTATTAGTATATGACTGACTTAGTTGGTTTATAAGTGGTCAATATAGTATTGTAATGAGAAAGATGGTTGATATAGTACTATTAAGCTATGAGGTGGTTGACTTAGTACTTAAAGGATGATTTAGTTGGAAAACAACTCAAATTGGTAAAATAAAATAAGGAAAATTAGTTGTTTTTTGTGAAATTTAAAATAATGTTTTTTGATTATGAATGACATGAAGGTGTAATACATCTTTTATTGTTTGGTTTTTATAGATATGTTAGATATTTTACTGATTGGTGGATACATTGTGACTACTTAATTTACTAGAGCATTTGATGGATGTAGACATAGCTAGATTGGTTACATTGGGCTTGAGAAGCATCATGAAGATGTGGTAAAACCCATTGAGTGTTGATCTTATGGTCATGTTCTTGGGAACCTAGGAACATTTGACCAACACATTTACATGGGTGGTGCATGGGGATACCGTAAAGGTTGGTATCAGTTTGGAGGATGTTTGTGCATTTTTTAGACTATTTATAGGGGGACATTAGTGATCACATAGATATCAGATGACTAGGAGGAGAGATGAACACTATCCCAATGGGTGACATACTCAGATAGGAGTTATCAAGGACTGAGGGTGAGTATTTTTTGTGTATATTATATAGATTATATATATTTATAAGGTTGTGATAGGACTTATGACATCATGGGTGTTATGGCACAAGTCAGATAGTAAGGTATCGATGTATACGATAGTCTTGTGTCATTCCATATTAGATCAATGGGTACTCTATGAATTGGTTTTTATCATTTGAGTTCAACTCATGCATGATATGTATGGGATGCTATCTAGAGGATGGAAGACCATGGGATTAATGGTACTGCTAAGTGCCTAGATATATGAGAGGTTTCCAATGTAATGACTAGTTGGGTTACCCCATGTGTTTGATGATTAATTATCTCAAGTATTGAGATGGAGATAAGATCAACTGGCATGAGCCATGCCTCATATTTTAAAACTATATATGGTCACATAATAAGAGATCATGTGGCAACCTTATATGTACATTATGACTATTTGATCTAGTTGGGTTATAGTGACACCATGGTTAGCATAGTGAAGATCATGGGCCACTAAAGTTGGTGGGTAGATCCTAATTTAGTGGAATATTTGTCAAAAGATTTAAAACTCCCTCACTCATTGGTTCCTATATTGGTTCTTACATTTTAGGCTTTGCATGCAAGATATCCAAGGGGTAGAGGAGGAGGAAAACCAATCAAGAGACTAGAGACCTGACAATGGCAAGTGAGACCATGGATTGGTCAAACATGACAAATATCAATGGGAGTGGCAATATATGTGGATGCATGGGTGCTAAAATTACCACAACTAGCACCATATTAAAAGGAGTAGTGACCACCTAGATCATACCATCGATGGATATACAAGTGGAAAGATAGAGCACAGAGGGTGGTCATTTAGGATGACCCATCAATCAACCTAAGAAAGAGATAATTTATTAAGGCACCATCGAAGAGAGGCTCAAGATGTGTGTGGGTGGTGACCTTAGGGTTTACTTTTATTATTAAGCATCCCATAAATGAGGTACTCATGGGATAGGCTGATGGAGAGAATGTGCTTAATGGATGATTAGATAAGGAGATGGTGATTGGTTACACCAGGATAGGTAATAAATGGTTTTCATTTTTAGTCTTTGATATAAAATAATAGTTGTGTATGATTGTATATAG